>DWON01002820.1:0-19567 GCA_018251015.1 Phocides pigmalion okeechobee
ACATGTTGCTTTACGGCGGGTTATGAGGGTGGCGGTGGTGCCGGCCCGGGCGAGCTCTAAGGGCTCTACCACCTTTAAGTATTGCGCGGCGCAACGCGCTTGCGGATTCTACACACCTGCGTTGTACGTACGTAATCTGTATTCACACAATATTTGTGTAAATTGTCGCCGCACTTTCAGTCCAGAGACTGCAGTTCCAGTCTAGTACTTCCTCCCGCAACCCTGAATCGATCTAATATATGAGCACCGCAATCAGTGTTAAACAAGGTTTTATTGGTGACTCAATGTTATGTGATCCTGTGTATGAAGTGTATTTACATGATCAGGTAGAGTCCATAGTACATCTGCATGAATAAAAATAGAATCAGAATAAAAAAAAATGTATCAAAACTGAATAAAAGGCAACTCTTATTTTTAAAATATGTATAAAAATATATTATGTACAATCTACTTCCTTGTTTTAAAATACATTTCTTGAAGAGGATTGCATGGATGAATGGATACCATGCAGACTTTGAGTGTGCCTTTAACAAAATATTTGCCATGAGTAACAAATTTTTTTAGATATCAGGACCCCAATAATGTTAACAATAAGCTTTTATCTTTAATACCTTCTATTATTTTGTCTCGTTTCAAGAGATGAGAGTCCTGGAGGCCACCGCCTTTCATGGCAGTTTTCCATGAGGTCATCAATGATGTGAGGTGGACAGCCAGATTCTGACAAGCTCCGTTTTATCATCATCTGGAATAGAAAAAGAAAAACTATGCAATTAGGTAAATAAATCTTTTCGGCTCATATTTATAGCCTTAAAATAAGATTCACGGTGCTAAGCAGGCAATACATGTTGGTCAAGCTTCTGCCAACATAACTATTGGCAAATTAATGCAAAACAAGTGATATTGTATATATATTTTGGCCTGAACCAATGCAACCATGGACAAGATACTTAACAATCATGCCAATGAATATATCATGCCAATGGATATATCATGCCTGTGAATATATCATGTCCATCTTCCCGTTAGCTGACTGTAGGCGATGGCCTTGGGTTTGAGCATAAAAACCAACATAACTTAGAAATTAGACATGCTGTAATGCCTAATTCCAAATGACAGCAATTTGAAATAGCTTTCTATCATTTGGAACAAATGGACACTATACATGATTATACTCACCATTGCGCACCCAGCAATGTCCTATATATAACGTCGACTTAAGATACACTATGCCTATGACATTTGCTGAAGCTTAACCTATATGTATTGCTAACTAAACACCTACAACTATCATTGCAATTTATCTTGTTAAAATGTACGCAGTTGGAACACATTATAGTCCACAAACATGCCATAGCATAATTGTCTTATTACTAATGTATGTATGCTCGTATTGACATCTTAAAACGGACGGTTCTAAGAACTAGTTGAAGCGCATTACCACCTGTAGCACGTCATCAGGCGTGGAGATCATACCGCCCCAACGCGTAACACGCGCACGCGAGAGTGAGCTCGCCCAGCGGATGACTTCCTCGCGCTCCATTTGATCGGCGAGTGCCCGCATCGTGGGATTCGACACGCGCATTGCTCGCATGAATTCCTATAGTATGGAATATAAAAAAAATCTATAATCTATACAAATGTAAATTAATTAAGATAAGCACAATTCATTGTCTAATGGATTTGTAATATTCACTGTCACACTAGTGAACAGTAAGCAAACAAGCATGCAGGCCACATGATATTAATTAGTTGCTGCAGCCCATGGACTTCCACATGCAAACTCAAATAGGCCTGAAGTCCCATAAGAAATCGCATGATGTGTTTCTTTTCGTAAACAATAAAATGCTTGAACTAAGGTTCGGCTCATGAGGTACAGCCATCCTAGTATTCCACTTTAAAACAACTCCTGTACATTGGTTGCAGATATATGATTCCACCAAAAATTAACACTACGGCTTTCATATATTACATTGAGTCAGGATTGCAGGAGGTGGAACTAAACTGAAGCCATTTTCTCTAGAATGGAGTAACAGAACGCCAATAAACTATACAAATTCCTATGTACACAACACATGTACACAAGCCGCAAGCGTTGTTATGCTAAGTAATACAGAGCAATTGTGTATCCTGCAAGAAAAGTGTTAACCCAATTGAAAGAATAGATTTGCATCAACATATATATCCTAATTTGTCTAAGTATTCATGAATAAACTGACCTTAAGTAATGCAAGTTCTCGTTTATGCTCATTAATAATGAGCCTCTGCTCAGCCAACTCCTGTTGGTAGTCAGTGAGCTTACCCTGCTGTGTTGCTATGAGCGCCCGGAGCTCCCTCACACAATTGTGCTCAGCTAACTCGTCTTTGGGTATAACAAGACCACAGCCTGCCTCACATGGCATTGGTCTTTTAGGATTATATTCACCTAGAAAAAAAGTTGATATTGCAATAAACTAAAAACTTTGAATATTTTAAATAAGTTACAACCATGTTTCAGTGTTGTAATAATAATATATTAGAAATACATACATTCAACTAGGTGTGATGCTAAAGAATCCAATTTTAACACAGCATTGCAGCCGTGAGGTGCATTGTCGCAGCTTGTACATAATCTGCAAAAATAAAATGTGTATTTGTAAAAATTTGGAAATTAATTCACTTGAAAATATTTTTTATAATATGGCAATGAAAGAGTAGAATTAAATATTTATCTCTTAGCCAAAAATGGCTGAAAGGCATTTGAAATATTTCATTTTTACATAAGATAAAAAAAAAAAATATGTTGAAATTCACATTTCAGTATAATATTATTGTATGTGTCACCTTTAATACAAGGAAAGTGAGTTATTATAAAGTACCAATACTGTCATCTGTGCCACCCACACTTATGTAGGTCAATGCTAAAATATGACATTATTGATAGTGTTTAACATATCCCATTTCACTGCTACATAAGTATTATATTCCTATTTCTGTTGTATATTGTTAAGCTTTGGCACTCAATCCATAACAATATTTATTATACAATATTGTTATCTTATATTGAATCTTTTTAGTTCATTCATTTAGTTCATAGAGATTTATGACATGTATCATCTATGAGATCAACCTTAGTAACCAATTTCAACTGTAATAGAGTTAATTCATCATTCAAATAATATGAACTGAAGTCAGAAATATTCTCTTCTGTTCAAGCATCATGACTAATGTGCTTTTCAATCAAAGTATTGAGTATGTCATTAGTCTATTAATATTAAGATAATCTATATTCTAGATTCAACATACAAATCTCTTTTGATCTACTTTAAATTACATACGTAATTAAAGTCAGATAAGGCAACAAAAACAAGATACGAATACATAAACAAAGTCACATTATAACCTGAAATGTTGTAACAAGCAGATTATCATATAACAGTTACGAAATTGTACCTAGATAGTAAGTTGCGTAGTATTCGCGGAACTGGTCTGAGCTGGCTGGCGGTTACTGCCTGACGGTCCACAGGACAAGTGGGCTGTCGGCTGATCCACTCAGTAATACATGCTCGGCAAAATGCGTGCTCACAAGCGGGAGCCTGGAATAACGCACAACACTCACAGAAACTATATGCAGACGAAAGTAAACTTCATAACTATTACTACTAACCTGCAAAGGGTCCTCTAGTACTCCAGAACAAATGGGACAAATCAGTTCTTCGTCAACGTCACCTTGAAACCTTTTGATTTCAAAGCCCATTCTCGACTCAAACTACTTATTTGAACATCAGCTATTTTGACTTTATTGCTGATATACACTTGTATTATAATATATTACCAAAGAGTAATGTAAAATCCAACTTGAGGTTCACTGCAAAATAATTAAAGTACTCTGTCTTTGGATTTGTGTCAATCAAATCCAAGTGAATATCAACAAAAAGTTAAATTAAATTGTAACTTGCACGCATGCATGTAATGAAGATAGTAGCATGAATTAGTGCATCGGTATTGCCAACAGCAATTCACCAAATTACCCAATAAATTTAAGCTATCGCTTAATAACAACCAGATTCTGTAACAAAAAAATATTATGTTCTTTATACCCCATGGATCAGTATGACAAGACCGGATCACAATGCAAAACAATACATATATTTCACAGGATTGTATTCTAAATTATTATGAAAATTGTAACAGATTCTGTGATTTTTTTGACAACCCTTTTTTAATATATCATTTTCGTCATTAATAACTTATTAAATAAGTGTGGAATGTCCGTCAAACTGGTTCTTAGAAATTTATATTTTTTATTGTAAGAATCGACTCAGTTTAACGTTGATGTTATTAACTGATTACACTATAGAGTAAAAAGTGGGACATCAAAGTTTATGAAAATCTGTCAAAAACATACAATACGAATACATATTTCTATATATGAGGTATGAGCAATACGTATTTCTTACATATACGTATTTTTCAGTTAAATTCAATTAAATATAAAAGGTTTAGTAACTGATTATATGAATTGCTGTAAGGACCAAGTAATTTATGGATATTTGCCATCGATGGATATTTCTTGCCCATCCCCTTACCACATTGTAATATGTTGTAAGGCAAAAATAAACACTAATTAAGGCTGTAATATAGCTAATATTGTTACATATGTACATAATATATGGTTAAGATGTCCCGTAGCTTAAGTACTTATCTACGAGTAGGCAGCCCTATGTGCAGTATAGAACATTGCATGCACGAGGGTTAGCGATTATTACTACAAAAATAGAATTATTCGAATTATTGTTAAACTATTTTATTATAATCGAACGACCATTGACAGTATTCATAAAAAGGTTTTATTAAGAATAAATTTTTAGCTGATACTAATTTTAAATTATAAAATAATAAGATATTTTTATAATATATTCTCAGTTCACGAAGAGATTATAAAATTTATTGTATATAAATGAAATAAAAAGTTCATGCGTTAAGCCATGCCAGATTTTAGAAACATATGCAGCTCATTACTATTTTATAAGTACATAATGAGACACAATAAATATGCAGTACCGAGGTAAAATAAAAAACATCGAATCGATTCCGGTTACTGAGAACTGTAAATCGTAAAAAAAAAGTTTTATTGAATCTGTGTTTTAAACATTTAATCTGTATTTTGCTCTGCTGTATTTGTCAAATTTGCCATTCCATTCTGCCAAATCGTCTTTTCTGTGAATAGTGTGAATTGGATGTATACTCGATTGGCTTAATATAAAATGGATCCAGGCATAGAATAGCGTCTTTGTGTTTAATTATTTCGTATTTTCGTTAGAGGCAAATCATTAATAGATTAAAATGAGCGTTTTTAAATCAGCCATGGGGTACTTCAGTTCAGGAGGTGCCAATGGTGGCAGTGATAATGATTTCGTAGGCCAATTTGTTGAAATTGGAAACATGAAATTAAGAGTGAAGAAAGTCATCGCAGAAGGTGAGCATGTCAATAATAGATGTAAATTATTATTATTTTGTATGTGTAATAATTGGTATAATAAATTGGTTTCATTTGTGTCTGGGTCAGTGCACTCTGCGTAGCCGTCGATTAGGGGCGGAAGGGCTCATTTGCTTCGCATTGTTATAGCTTAAGTTTTAATTACGGCGTTATTCCTCTGATTTCTTAGCACTGTAAATTTCACAAACCTTGAGTAATTGTCATAATTATTGGACACTATTTCCCTGTATGTATATTTTTTAATTTATATATAATAGATTATTTTTGGAGCTAATCATCAACATATAAAATACATAATTTTCAAGGTGAAAACCAGTTTATTTCATTATTTAATTTACACAAGTTACCTTTGCTGTTACACAACTTTTATAAAACATTTTATTTTATTTGATTTTTGACAAAGATATATATTTGATAGTTACACTACATATGGTGAGCAAAGCTGAGAAATAATGAATGTTTGTTGAAACAATCATTATCATTGTCATGAATCCATCATTGTTCCACTAGTGTGTGTGGTTCGTAGTCCACCATGCTGGCCAAGTGGGCATTGGAAGACTTATTATATTTTTGAGAACTTTATGGAGAACTTTCAGGCATATAGGCTGCCTCGGTTTTTTAATCAAATTTCTTAAACAATACTCGATAAGTCATTATATGATCTATTTTTATATAAAACAATTTCTCAATTCTTATTGTTATCCACCAGCATTTTAAACAATATGCCAAAAATTCGGTTTTAATTGTTGACTTTCCTTATTCAAAATTGATTTTATTCTATGCATTTTCATTCTAATCTATTGTACTCTTAGTCTTAATAATATTGTGACACATTCTGCCTTTTTTAAATTACTTTTATCCCTAGGTTCACTTTGTTTATTTCGAAAATTAAAACCAGTTCTGGATCTATGCTAATATTCTAAAAATTGGATCTGACCTTAAAATTGAGCTTCGTTTATATATTACCATGATTCTATATAAAATAAATGAAAATTATCTTATAGGATCTCTCATTGTACCTGTAAGTTATCAACTTAATAAATTAGTTATAATCTTACTATGCATTATCATGTATCATGGGATAGGTTTAGGGAGTTTGTTAGTTGTATTTTATTTTTTGAAAAGCATTTTTAACTGCAAATACTTAATTAAATATATTTACTATAAATCAAAATTACATGTACTAATGTGAAATTATTGCTTATGTATTATAAGTTACATATAAATGATTATTTTTTAATACATTTTGATAGATGTAGCTTCTTACCTTACTTGTATAATAGACTCAATGAAAACAAATATCACAATATTAAATTATCATTAATGTTATTGCTAAATTTAAGTTGTTTAGGTAAAATTATCAACATTTAAATATATAAATGATAGTTATATGTGTTATGTAATATTACATAATAGGAAAAAATACTATGGAGCATTGAATAATCTGTTTTTAAGGTTAAACTACATTAATATAACAACATTTTCATTTGTTGAAAAGCTTATTAATTTATTTGGATTTATATATATCTGTTTATGTATGTTTAAGATTGATCCATATGGTTACTCCAGTTTGAGACTTATTGGTCACATCTACTGTAAAATGATTCAATTAATTGCAATAGATATAGATTGAGTACTCACAATGAAATTAATTACACATTCTATTTCTCTATTTTGTTAGCTTCTAAATGTATGTGGTATTTGTTGCATAATCTAAATTATTTTCTGTTTCTTGACTTATAAACAGTTCTTGAACAACGATCTAAAACTTAAGTAAATCAGCAAAAATCTATGCATTTACATTAATTTTTTTAATCATTTCAGGTGGATTTGCATTTGTGTTTGTTGCTCAAGATGTTTCTTCGGGCACAGAATATGCCTTGAAGAGGTTGATGGCAGCTGATGAGCAAGCTAACAAGAATATAATGCAGGAGATAAGCATACTAAAGAAGCTGTCTGGCCACCCTAATATAATTAAATATATAGCTGCTTCTTTCATTGATAAATCAAAAACAAGTCATGGAATGAGTGAATATTTGCTGCTAACAGACCTGTGCAGTGGGGGCAGCCTTATGGAAGCTCTCCAAAATAGGGGGCAAGCCTTCCCTCTTCAAACTATACTTAGGGTGTTTTACCAGACTTGTCGTGCTGTACAGCATATGCATGCTCAGGTGCCCCCTATAGCTCACCGTGATCTCAAGTTAGAAAATTTTCTTATATCCAATGAAGGTAGGTACTTTTGCTAATTTGAATACCTGTCATCATTCTTTACCATTGTGTAAAGTGGGATTTTTTTTTGTTTTCACTGAATTGTGGTACCCATAAAATAATTGATTAATTTGCTTCAGGCACAATTAAACTATGTGATTTTGGCTCTGCAACAACGGATGTTTATGCTCCAAACCCTTCATGGAGTGCAAATCAGAGAAATATGTTAGAAGAAAATGTAAGCATTTTTAACTTATATTTATAACCTAATATTAAATTTTTAATAGTATATATCACATGCTTAATGGTATACTTATTCAAAAACACGATTATCGGGAAATCACAAAAGAAGATTTTACTATGAGAACATATTGTACTTGTTAATGTATAAAATTAAAACTGATATATAGCTGGGGCGGTAGTAATGCGTAATTTCGATTTAATTCGAATAGACTGTGGATGACACTTACAGAAGCCTGTATCTGTGTGTAACTCAATTCTGACCTATCTACTAATGGGTCACTGTTCCATCGAGCATGCATATTATGCAAAGTATATTATTCACTTACATTGATAATATGTTATTGTTGTTTTTTTTTAGCTGGCTCAATTTACAACGCCAATGTATAGAGCACCAGAAATGTTGGATACATGGGATAATCGTAAAATTGACCATGCCGTAGATGTGTGGGCACTTGGTTGTATTTTATACACTCTATGTTATATGCAACATCCATTCGAGGATTCTGCAAAGCTGGCTATATTGAATGGCAATTACAACCTCAACCCAAATGATCAACGCTACAAATGTTTTCATGAAATAATAAGTAAGTTTATTGCAAATTATCTTTATTTTTAATATTCTCTTGCTCTTTTTGTGCACTGCTTTATATTTATTCCCATTTACAATAATAAAGGGACTGTTATAATTATATATAATGAGAAATAAATTTAAGTAATAATCATAATTTTAATACAAGGAACAATGCTAAATTGGCTGGCCCCAAATATAGATTATGTAAAGTAGCCAGATCATTCGTGGGAAACTGTATTCGCTACTAGAATAAAATACCATAACATATCACAAATCTATCAGAAAAGAAGTTTAAATTAGTTATTAAACAATCATTGTGTAAAAAGGCGTATTATAAAACGAATGATTATCTAAATGATAAACTCATATGGTCGGAAACAACTCCAGCTGCACTTGCTCCAATAATTGAAGTTGCTATTTTTAAATTACATTTTTAAAGATGAAAAAGATGTGTGTTTTGAAGTTTCTTTCGCTGACTCTTCTCCAAAACGAAACACCTCACGAGTCGGTGGTAGTTTATTGACGTTCAAAAAGAGTTCTGTAAAGGATCTACTTTGAATAAATATATTTTTATTTTAAGTAATATTATAACAGGATTTATAAATTTTACTACATAAAAGGTACTCATGAATGTCGATTTTTAATTGCCGATATTTCGAACCAGGTGCTTGGCTTATGGTCTATAGCCATGATTACGTAACTGTTTACCATTGTACAGTAAAATGAACAATCAAAATTGTTTAAAAAGCATATATGAATTATTAATGTAATATAATTTTTAATGTATAACACAAAAAAATAACCATGTTCATATAGTTATACTTAAATTTTGTTATGACGTATCTCATACACCATACAGGTAGAAAATTACAATTTTTTTCTTATTTATAATATCAATTTGTGGGATTATAGCGGCCAATATAAAATATTAAATCTAACCTTCGAAAATACTAGCTTAATGTTACCATTTTACATCAATTCCATTTATTCCTTGTTTTACCTTGACAAGTTATTAAATATCTTTTTTATTAATAATACTTGGCATTGCATTCATTATAATCATGTAATTCTTTTAAGAAGTGTTTGCGGTAAGTCGCAGTGGAAATAAAATTATTTCTTTGTGTAAAAAAAAGGGTTTAGAGTACTGGTACCTTTCATGTAATTAGTCTGTGTGTGCCCTTATGTATGTAATTTTAAGGAAAAAATACAGTGGAAAGATGTGCTAGATTAAGATTAGAAGATATTAATTCCCTTTAATGTAGCGACTTTGACCTAATGAAATAATTTGTTTACAAAGATTCGTTTCTGATGACTCGCTTCAATTTTCTTGTACACAATGTAATATGTGTCCGCTTGTTGTATGACGTGCCCGTATTGTCTGCAGGTGGTTGCCTAAGTGTGAACCCCGAGATGCGCTTGACGATAAGCAGCGTTCTGGAGCGGCTGGCGGCGATAGCGGAGTCCCACAATGTCAATCTCAAGCAACCACTCAAATTTGAGCGTAAAAAAGTTGAACAATCTGTGGCCACTAGCTCGCCAGGTAATAAGAAGTCAAGTAAATATTACACTACCATATCGTAAGAGTTTTCGTCGCGGCTCATTCGATATTTGTGATAAAATCGTACTCAGATCGTTCGCAAGGCTCATTCGCGGTCGCCTGTTGCCTTTACACTTTACGGTTCATTATTACTTATGTTCTGTTGCAATTACAACTCGAGCTAAAAATGGTCAAGTATTTTTTGACTTTTTACACTCAAATTTTTTATTTTTCCCTCCACAATAATTATTTTCAATTGATTTTCTTACCAAGGTTATTTTTACTCGATAAAACGATGTGAGATATTTTACATTCCAATGTTGATTTTCATCAATACGAAACAGCACCAAAGGTAAGATGTTGAATGATATGTTCACCGAATGAGAGAAGGTAGTATAGCATTTATTTGACTTTCCATATTTTTACCTACTACTATTATAATTGTTTCTATTTAAAATTATAATTCAAGTAATTATAATAAATTGCTTAAAAGCCGAAAGGCGTTTACTTGATGGTTTGTAGTTAGATTTTGTATCTTCGGGAGTCGTCCAAAGGTCTCAAGTGCAATAAAACAAGAGTGAATTTACAATTTTACATGAACAGTAAAACAATGGAGCTTTAAATTTATGTATAAGTCGGGTGTAAATCACAAATTAGCAACGAGATGTCGCCCACATCGTGAACATGGCCATGGAAATATATTAGTCTTCAAATATTACTTCAAGTAATCTTTTAGGATATAATTAAAAATCTATAACCAAAAAGACAGTACATGCTTAAGAAGTGTGTATTTTATTATCTTATTAGGAATAGGTAATTGTCGCTAGCTAGCTATGATACTTGGAGTTTCAGTCTTGTGTACATTCCTGTATATGTAGGGGTATGCACACAATCATCACACCAACGTATAACCCCGTTTTTTATCTTTATAGTAAGTGTATGGTATATTTACAATGTTATGTAATATGTTCATTACCATAATATTAATATATTCGATTCATGCATACATTGATTAATCGTGAATGTATCGGCTACATATATCGATCATTGCATAGCGGCCACGACGCTGCTTTCAGTGTACCTACGTGCAGTTTCGAAGGAGATAATGTTTATCTAGCCTAATGGTTTAAATAATACACATTATTTATAGCTTACATGATAACATAATATCTGTATGATGTATTTTCGGATTTAAAATATCTAACAAATCTATAACTATATTGGGAAACGTGAATACATGCACTAACATATGGTGGCTTGGTAAGCGTCGCACTGTCACAAAATTAATATTTATTAATAATATTTAATTAAATTTGAAATTTATCGATGTCGTACTAGTCAGAGGCTATATTTTTAAGGTAATAACTTGGTAATAATTGGTTATCAATTACAAAACGTGGATTTATCCAGGACAATATGAAACAAAATGTGAAACGAGGTACAAGTATTGAATTAGCGTTTAGTACCTATCTATATATCAAAATAATATATGTTTTATATGCATACGTTAACATTTGTCATACAAAATCATGACAAATCTGTGTTCAGCAATTGAAATGCGAGATGCCATGACTTTGTTATAATGTAAAGTGCATTTTTGTCAGATTGTCACACGATCGTCACTTTGGAATAGAAATAAATGAGTATATTGTCATCATTATTGGTTTGTTTTTATTTTCATGCAGTTGAAAAAATCACGTTATTTAGGTGGAAAAGTATGAAAGGATTGGATGATCTTTCCAAGGAAAAGTAAGGGTAACGAAAATGATTTTTAGCATTATGCTAACCACATACTAATCTGCATTATTGGCTCGCAAGTAGTTAATAGTCGTAACTAACAATGTGTGTCTCCGTATTGTAGGGTTCCTTTCTTAATTGGTTGTTTGAATTTACACGCTTTGAAATAATTATTTGCACCAAACGAAGACGATTCCAATACCATTAAAGTGAAACAATTCTTTTTTTAAACCAAACAAAATATTTTCTTGTTAAAATATCAAATTGCACACATCTTTACAATCTGTATATTTAACATAATCACATTATTTCTAGAACAAATCACACATACACACGCACACATTCTCACGCGAATGATGTAAAAAGCTAAAAAAGGTCTTGGATTAACCCTACTTTTTTTATTATTTAACGGGTACTTACGATTAATGCTTTTCAATTGCCGATATTTCGAACCAGTTGCACGGCTCGTGGTCACGGCAAAACTCTTTCAGTTGGTTCGAAATATCGGCAATTAAAAAGCGTTAGTCGTGAGTACCCGTTATATAATCAAATGTATACATTCCGCGTTATTACTTTAAAATTGTATAACCCTACTCTGAAGTACAAGATCTACGATCCTTTCGACCTCGTCCGGGGCTATTGAGTAGTGAACACACTTCGTTTGAATTGTTCATTTGCTAAAACAATCCATAACATTAACGTTTTATACAATAGTGTGTATTGTATCATACATTCTATGTTTACAACCAATCTGATTAATACTTCTACCCATACAAACCCTCATCACAGTTAATGGTGTAACTAATTTAAGCTCTCTAACCACGTATCCATATTCTTTTTGTTTCTTGGTGGATGGTGGTGCCTTTTCGTAATAAATACGATATATTTTTTTAAAGAAATTAAAACTTAAAAATCTTACTAATAGTTTTGTAAAAGCTCGTCGCGATTAATTAAAAAAAAAAAAATATGTTAATTAGGCAATTTCATAGAATCAAGATTTATTTTATTTTCTAAAATGATTAAATAATATATGTCTTAGAAAAGGCACTTTCATTTAACATATTTAGCAATTAAAAGTTGTAATTAATAATTTAATCAAATCTAATTTGACTAACACCATGGTGTCACCGATATCTACATAGTAGCGAATGGACTAATGTTACTTCTAAAGGGATTTTATATTGTATTACTATCTACATCTAATCGAAAATAGTAGGCCATAGATATGAATTCAGTGTGTACTTGAAATATTTACTAATAATTGAAGCAATTAGGGCATGTTATCTAAGAAACTTGAGATATTGCGATATGTTACTATTTTCTTGGTAACCCCAACTTTTCATATTATGATTACTTGCATGTAATTTTGTTATGTTGAAGCCAGTGCTTTATATTTTGTTTATGAGCATAAACCATCGCATGTATATCTATCCTTTCAGAAAACGAAACCTCATGTTTTTAGTAGGTATAATGTGTTATACTCAAATACCAAGTATAATGTCTGTTACCCGAATACCGAGCAGGTATATTCACTCATGCGCGATTACCGAGTACGTATAATATCTTATACCCGAATACCGAGCACTTATATTCTCTTATACGCGAGTACCGAGTACGTATAATGTCTTATTCCCGAATACCGAGCAGGTATATTCACTCATACGCGATTACCGATTACGTATAATATCTTATACCCGAATACCGAGCAGTTATATTCTCTTATACGCGAGTACCGAGTACGTATAATGTCTTATACCTGAATACCGAGCAGGTATATCCTCTTATACGCGAGTACCGAGTACGTATAATATCTTATACCCGAATACCGACCAGGTATATTCTCTTATACGCGAGTACTGAGTAATATTATGCCTATGACGTAGTAAATTAATAATATTTTACAATAAAAATGCATTTCTTAACACAAATGCTGAAAGTGTTGATGTGATATGAAATTTAAACGCAGTACATGTGGTTATTTGTAAATGAGAGCAATTGGCATCAGTTGAATGAATCTTTATTGTTTATTAAAACTTTGTATGTGTTGTCGTTCTAATAAGAAACAATTCACACGATCGTTACAAGGATTTTTGTCACCTAAACTTGTGCAATATTGATAACATAATGCATATTGATATTAAAACGATGAGTTTTTAAGAATTGTGACGAGTATATATTTTTAAGCGGATAAGTCTTTTCGTGTTTGGAACTTAACCAATTTTTTTGTTATAAGTTTTTAACTTATAAAAATCATTTCCTACTGGAAACATGAGGTTTCACAATAACGTCTAGAACGTCTGACTAGCATTCATATCACGTTTTCTTTTTTTCATTTTAGGTGTTTTCAACTTTTTCGGGTGCCCGATTGTTTTCTCGTTTAAATGACCCGTGGCGCTAGCATGAACCCTTGCATCGGACTCCACACGCACACCTTGATCGCTTGCTAAACGTATTGGATATGCTCGCAATGATGAGTATCGATTGTTTTTATTTAATGCCATCAGCACACATTTGCGACTACATACCAACGGGCACTAAACTTCCGTGGTATTTACGATGAAAGCATGCAATCTGATACTTGACTCGAGTTGACGAAAATATTGCCCCTAATTACATTGGACCAATTACATCATTTTCCAAGGAACTAACCTAGGATGCGATTTATGCATGTGTATAAAAGGGATACGCTCTTTTAATGTTCTCTTGCATTAACAGCAAAAAATCCATGAATGTCGCAAATGTGTACCGACGCTTACGATTAAGTTGTACGTTTAGTTACGCTTATCATTACCCTTTAATTGGCTTCTATTTGCATTGTTCAACACTTGTTCTAGATAGGCAGCTACTTAAGATGATTAAACGTAACCATGGGCGCAGTGAGAATTGCTTTATGTAAATTAATGATAGGTACTCTGTCTCTGCCAAAATTGCTTCTTGAACGTCTTGTTCACTATCTTTCTAAGCACAAAAACTTGTAATTATATCATTTTGGCTGCGCCCATGGACACATAAAATTGTATTTAGTGGATTGATATAAAGATCTAAATGATACTTAAATGTGCTATTAAAAATTAAGACATTCCAAACTTATGGAATATTTATTTGTTTTAAATACCAGTATTAAATCTTTCTAGACTAGGAATATTTTTCAAGTAACATTCCTGTAGACACATTTCCAGTCAATGCAACAGCTGGAATATCATTTTATACCTGTTTTAAACAAAGTATGTACCTATATTTTATGAGATAACAAAAGTGCCAATTAAAATTAATTAAATAAGAGTTTCGTCCAGCTTAATTATTGAGATAATGCTCGCTCTACACGTCGCCACATTATATCTGTACTATTTATTTTCCTGTAATATCAAAATTTTAAAGTAAATATATTTAATATAATATGTTTTTGTGGTTGTATTTCCGCGTAAATTTAATAACGGCCAAATGCTAATTAGTTTCATGACATAAGTTGTCCATTCCGACACCAAGTATTTGAGTAAATTAACGTACAACTTATAGGGTACATATAAAGAGAAGTGAAGAACATTTTAGTATATAATTCGTTACCATATCGTTGTGTGATTTTCATTTTGTTACTATTTTGATTTGTTATTTTATTCTATTTTATTTATTACATTAATATTTTAATAATTTATTATACAAATATACGTTATATAAGCCTAGGATTGACCGCATGTTTTATTATGACTTAATATATTATAATAATATAAATTGTTTATATTCGCTCAAATTTTTATTTTTTTTGAAGTATTTTACACAATGTAGCTTATTATATTTCTTATTTACTTGGTCAGAGGGGTTTTAACAGTATTTAATATTTATTAAATGTTAAGCATTTATTAAGGTTCGCGCAAATAAAGTCAAAAGCATAAATTACAAATAACTTACGATCTGGTATTTCATATGATAAAGCGAAATGCTCTTTTCACCTAGAATAATGTAAATAATCACCATCTCTTCAGTTATGCAATATTAAATTGTTTTGGAATTAAATATGAAATATGAAATTATACATAATATAAATTACATATTTTTTACTTATATGATATGATGCACATTACAGAATATAATTAATATATAAAATAATATTGGCAATAATAATTTCAAAATTCTTGACGATTTTATTTTTATACTATAGGCGAATTTTATTTTTGTTATACCAGTATGTATCGGACTTATTGCCGGTTTTATAAGTGGTAAAATGTATGACAAATTAATTACCGCAACGCTACTATAATCTCATTGTCAATCTTCCAAAGGAAATTTGAACTAACGAGTTCAACTCTTTTCAAAAGTGGATTTCATGTTTCCTGTATTGTATAACTTTTATAATTGATAAACCCTGAAAATTAGTTATGTCAACGTTGCAGTTCTTTGCCTAGTATAATTTGAAATTAAAAGTAATTCATTTTGTTTCAGTATTTTTTTCTCCAACAATTTTGCACTGAACTTATCCTAAGTTATATTTTTTATATAATTTTACTCTTTTATTTTAAATATTAGTTTGATTATATCACACCATGGTGCTAGTATATGTTTTAAATTTATTCCTTAAAATTAAGCCAATAATCTATATAAAAGTCTTAAAATAAATAAATGTCGCTAATATTTCCATACTTAGAACGAACACTTCATTAGGTATCATAATTACCAAATATATATTTTTCTATTGGAATTGGTAAAAAAGTAGAAATTAATAAATAATCGTCTCCGAATCATAAAAATATTCGAATAGATTTTCTTTTGTTGTCTTGTTTAATTTCATACTAAATCCAACTATTTTATATATATTTATTTGTAGGTCTATCAAAAATCTTTCCCGCTGTAAATGTACTTCGTATGTATCTATTTATATAATTAAGTTTTAAACACGTGATTCCATATAATTAAGTATACATTAATTACATACAAATTTTCTTAAGAAAGTTATTGTGTTAAGATCTCTATGATAGCTGTCAAACGTTGCTTTTTAAACTTTAAAATCTTACATAAGTTAGTATAATACATGATTAATCAAAGCTAATTACTTACTGCGTTATTTAAAACTACATATATTGTTGCCTAAACCATTTCGACCTACTTAATATTTCAAAATGTTTAAAACAGTTTAACAGGTGTCATGGCGATCAAAATTATTACATCTTAAATCATCACATAGCCAATAATTGTTTATTAAACAATATTAAAAATTTTGTTATGTAGTTTATAGACGAGCAATATTTTTGTTACTATTATCGATAAGTAACCTGTAAGATTATTAAACTAGAAATAAATAGCATTTAAAATGACAAAACTTGTTTTTATGTGATGAGGTAAATATCCTATATAGGCTTAGAAGCTTGCGGAGGTCTTTATGAACCTCCTGGAGTAGTAATGCATTTGTTGGATCGGCTTTAGAGAGGATTTGAACCTTGATGTTAATGGCTAGAAACACAGATGTTTACATTTCTAGCCACTTCCGACAAGCTAACAAAAGTAGAATTGGGGGCATGTCACCGCTGTTATTAAAAAAAACCTTTTTAACATACAATCTGTCTTGTTAATTTACACATGAGAAACAAACAAATAAACTTTAATTGTTTTTAATTTAAGAAGACATATGTTTTTAGATAACATGTAATACTGTTCACAAAATATCGATAATGTTATAAAAAGAAAAAAATGGATGAAAAAAATTAAAACGATTTGACAACAAATTCGAAAAATATTTTAAACATGGTCAATAAAAAATAATGTGTACTGAAAGCTACAAGACCTTGTTATGGGTGGGTTTATTTGTGAATTGTATGAAAATATTACTTTTATTATTAGATGTACAGCGGATTCTGAGTTCGATTCCCGGCCAGGTAGACATCTAGATGTTGAATTTAAATTCCTGTTATATTGGTGCGTGTTTGGGTTATCGACTTTTTGTGTGTGCATAGAACACATGTCTTCCAATAAGGCTATAACGGTACATATAAAAGTACTAAGTTATTGTATTGTATGACTGTACAAAGTTATGTACTGAGTTCAGCTGCTTTCTGTGGACTTAACCTGCAGCCCAGAATTCGGTATTTACAAGCAATTTAATTGTGTTTGTATTTTTGTAGCTTTATGATTTTGATCTAATTGTGTCTAATTGTTTTTGTTGTGTTGTGATGTATGTGTCCTCGAATAAACATAGTTTTTCAAGTATAATTGAGTGCATTCTGTTTGATTCCAGCGCCCAAGGAGAGCATGCCGGCCAGTCAAGAAGTCCCCGTGAGCCGACCACCGGAGCCCGTGCGGCCGCCGCCCCCAGTACCGCACTATCACGCACCTCTACCGCAAACCCCACAGGTCTCCGGTGGTCTGTTCTCGTCCATCAAAGACGGCGCTGGTAGCTTTCTAAAGAACTTAAAGGATACCTCGTCCAAAGTTATGCAAACAGTACAACAGTAAGTGCATTAATTACTAATGCATATAAGAATTATCTTTATTTCCAATAAGAAACATTACACAGATATTTTATATTGTTCAGATAGATAATATACTAAAAGGTTTTGCTAGTATTACTTAAAGAACTAGTTATTTCCCTTTATCTCAGCCCACAACCCCTGCCTCCTACTTAATCATAAATAAATATGATAAACATTCAGTGAAATCCTGCCCATAGGGGCGTCGTCTTTTAGAACAGGGTTATTTGATACTTACTTTTAAATATGGTATTTTGAAACTCAATTTGAAACGTTAGTAACATAAGTAAAATTCGCAGGGAATTAAAATATTATCTTTTTTATTTCTTATAAATAGGAACGTAATACTTCAGTACAATCATATCTTTTTACCTTACCGTGTAAAATTGGTACACTATATCGGTTTTAAATATGAATGTATGCCCTCAATATTCACTAAAACTATAAAAAATGTCTGTCGTAAAAATCTGAACTTAGTTTTTTGTTATCGAATCACCTAATAACATTGTTCCACACTTTTCAGATCAATAGCTCGAGCTGATTTGGATATAAGCTACATAACGAGTCGTGTCATAGTGATGTCTTACCCATCAGATTTGTTAGAGAGTGCTTACAAAACAAATCATATTGACGACGTGCGGGTGAGTTTCTCAAACCAAATCTTTATTTTTCAGTTATATGTGGTAAGTAATAAAATATAATAATAATTATCTCTTTGGTTATTAAATATTTAAATGCAGGCCGCATAAAAAAGGAAAAAATGTGTTTTCGTTATTGTTTTGTTTTTTTTTTCTTTTATTTTACGTTGTAATTTTTTTGGCGTCATACATTTTAAGATTTCATATTTGTATTTGTCTTGTAATATACAGTTTTTGCCAAGTCAATTTACTGTCTTTCAATGTAATCTGATAGACCACATATGCGTCAAAATATAATTGTCGTAATTAAAATAATATTAACATCAATTACATTTAGATAATATGTAATTTAATATAATTTGTAATAACCTTGATAATATCCTTCGTGTTATGTTAGTTTGCTGTCCACAGTTGTATAAATAAAGATTGTGTATTAGTTTCTATGAGCCTCAATATCTGTTTAAATGCTCACAGATATACTTGTAGAGCGATTTATCCAAGAGTTAGAATATTTATATCACCCCTCGATGTGTCCAAATAAAATTGTAAAGTATGTTACCTACTAATGTCTTAAAATATATCTGTAGAGCTACCGTCCAATACCCACCAAACATATTATTTACATGCAGGCTTTTTGTCAGTCCTGCTATGGAGACAAGCTAATTCTCGAAAATGTTGAGTCCATAATTTTTGTATCCCCTC
>DWON01002821.1:0-19565 GCA_018251015.1 Phocides pigmalion okeechobee
GATTGGACGTGGTTGTCTATGGGCTGCAGTGACCACTTAACATCAGGTGGCCTGCATGCCCGTTTCTTACTCTTTCATAATTAAAAAAACTGTTCTTTTTACAACAACTAAACGCCGTTATTTTTAAATTAGAAGATCTGACTGATATACATGATAATGGGTTGATAATGAGAACGTATCTCTGTATTATAAAACAAAGTCCCCCATCGCATCTGTCTGTCTGTTTGCGATAAACACAAAAAGTACTGGACGGATTTTCTCACAGTTTTCAACCATAGGTATAGTAATTTCTGAGGAAGTTTTTACTGCATAATAAGTTTTATTTTGGCGAGAAATTAAATAGTTAAATTTAATATAATAATTCGGTCGTCGTTCGAAATAGATGTTTCTAATGGTCAGTTTTTACAACTGGGTAATAACTGGATGTATGAAAGAAAAATAATGTAAGTAAATACAAACTGCATTACCCGAACGACATTATATACCTAATAAAATGTCTAAATTTCGCTATAATATTAATTTTAAATCATATATACATAAGTAGTTAGGTCATTTACCTATAAACATAAATAACGGTAGAAATAAAAACCGATACGATACGTTTAAAAACAATATTGTTCAAAAAGCGGGCAACGCGCGTTGACCGCAACTATCGGTGGGCGCGTGCAATTGACAGCTCTGCTCAAATTATGGGCCGTACTGTCTACCGGGGAGAAGTCTGGACATATGCTCTATGGAAGCGGCACCAATATATTCATAATCAAATGATTTATTTAATTCTAAGGTATTTACATACACTTCAAAAATATCAAGGGTACAATGTAAAGCGGCTTTGAGCGCCCTGTTAGCTAAGGTTCATCGGGAAACAAACCGACGGAAAAATCTCTGGGCAGTCTTTTTAAATAAGTCCATAGCGAACACCCGGCGTAATAAGTCAACATTAGTTCTATCTTCCACCAAGGTAGGAAAACTATAGCTTGACCAGGTAGGTACCACCGCCGCCCTCATAATCCGCAGTAAAGCATTATTTGTGTTTCGGTTGGAAGCGTGCGGTTGCCGGCTTTGAAGCGAGACGAACATCTTAGTCCTCAGGAGTAGCAACGTACATATCTACATTCGAGCTCAGATAGGATTTCAGTCGTGTTTATGGTAGTATGTGGATGTCTATGGGCTACGACCACTTAACGTCAAGTGGTTTGCATGTTTGCTCTACTCACAGAAAAAAGCAGCCCGAATATAAATATTGTCTTTAAAATATTTAAAATAATATCTAAAATGCTGTCTTTGTCCGAATATAAGTATTGCCCAGTGTCTTGAACGGGAAGTCCGAGGCTCAAATCATAGACATCGTTGATCTATGTTTTACAAGAAAGATTCTTATGAAATAAAACACAATTATTAATAAGCCTAATCGAAAGGCAGGCGGGCCATCTTGTCACAGCGTTCATGGAACACCTCAGGAGGATACTTCTACTTTAAGTTAGTCATAAAAACGAACATGCAGACAAAACAGTATGTAAAAACGTACTAGACGTTGCAGTCACCTCCATTTTCTATATATCCGTGTCCATCCCAGTATTTAATTAATTCCCGCATTGGAATAGTGTGATATTTGACTGCAACTGAAGCCAACGGTTATTTGTTTTGTCGTTTTAAATTAACGCCCAATGTTTTGCACCCCTGATGTCAGCGATTTGTGACATTTTGGTAGAAATCTATCAATTCAAGTAATCTAATTGTGAATTTGAATTTTGAACACCGTTCCTTTTGACTCCCGTTCCTTTTGTAGGAACGAGATCCATAGACTAACTATTATTTGTCTATAATGTAATTATACTTATTATGAAATCATTCCATCTTTGATATAAAACGGCATGACGCTTTGTGATGCCATCACGCTATCCGCGCGTCTTTAGGTTTTTATGTATTAGTTTTGTGCTTACCTATTGTATATATTGTTATAATGAAATAAAATGTTTACTTCATTACCGAGGCTACGTTTTTATTTAATGTATTCCATATGTAATTATTTTTCTTGAAATTGCACTATCGTTTAGTTCAAATTATTTCATGGGGGTAAAGTATTATGAACAAGAGATGGTATTTTTCGAAACATGGTATGTAATGGTGTCCTTTTTTCTCCGCTGAACGTTACTTCGTATGAAGGCAGCCCTTTTGAGTTCGGCGTGCGTCTTAATCTGCTTTTAATAATTAACAGTTTATTAAACTTCCACTTTCACCCTTATGTTGTTTGCATTTACTAAAAGATGACATTTTTTTTGACGTAAATTGGTGCGCTTTTCGTCTTTGTCTTCTTTATCCTTTAAGATCATATAAATAATTTTTAGTTATCTTAAAAATATAGATCATCAATGCAGTGACTTTTTTATCCTACATGGGCGCGTGTTTCGACTTTGTCGTGTTTATCTTTAAAGATTATATAAATACTTTGTAGTTATCTTTAAAATGTAGATCGTTAGCGTATTGTGTCATGTAGCTTTCGTTCATCTTTCTCACATCAATTGCTATGGCTTACAAGTTTGGCTGAGACGGGCGTCTATTCAGAAGTTCAACTATATAAATAAAATTATACAGGTCTTCCATTATGGCGTAATTAGGCAAAAACTATCGGATAGATTACGACAGGTTTTGTATTACTTCTTAAACACTTGGTCCTTATTTGAAAAATGTAACAATATTTTTACTTAATATAAATCACAATAAATATAAATTAAATCTTTTGCGGGAATGCAGCTAGCGTTCTTGGCGCGACTCCATTTAGATTGTTTAAGTTAGGTTTTTATTATAAGTGGTTAAGAATTTATTGTAAGAAGTTATTGTAAATATGTATTTATGCTGTAAATTAAAAATTCATTGTCATCATTTTAGATTTTTTTTTTTGTGAGAAGAGTAATAAACGAGTATGCAAACCACTTGATGTTAAGTAGTCGCAGCCCATAGACATCCACGTACAACCACAAACACGGCCCATATCCTATCTGAGCTCGAACGTAGATACGTTGCTACTCCTGAGGACTACGATGTTTGCCTCGCTTCAAAGTGTAGCCGGCAACTGTATCTCTCCAACCGCAACAAAAGTAATGCTTTTCGGCGGAATATGAGGGAGGCGGTGGTACCTCCCGGTCGAACTATAGATCTCCCACCTTTAATATATACTATAATATCGACGTCTACACAAGAAAAGTTGGGTACCAAACCTAGTAACATATAAAATACATATAGAATATGTTAAGAATAGTCCCCTCGGTCGCGTTATACTTTATGAGTCATGTCAATTGATTTAGAGTAGAATAATTCGATTGGCTCCAATTCTGCGATGTCGCGATGTTGTGAGAATACGGACCAAGGACTCCCATCGTGGTTGTGATAAAAACATTCCCCAATTTGCTATCTTAACTAACATTAAGTGATCGAGAGAACTACGTTTCAGCTTATTACATAATAAGTTTTGAAAAACACAACAAGGAACATCGTAAAAACACCGTATGAAATACCGTAATATACAATTGAAATAATTGTATAATTAAAGAAAAAAAATAATTATGTAAAATTTTATTTTTATTTTTATCTTAATTTTAAAACAGAAAAATTAAATATAAAATCAAAAAGACAGTACAAAACAAAAAATCACGTCACGTCACGTCAGAGTCACGTCAGTGGTGGTGTATGACGGCATATCAGAGCGTCAATTGCCGTCACGCGACACGTTCTTACCCGCAAGGCACACTAACAAATATTTTATACTCAAACTAAATCCCAAAGTCAAATGACGTATTCAGAAGATGATCTCTTTTTGAACGTCAGAAAAATTCTACTACCGCTTCAAAAAGTGTCTCGCTATGGAGAAGCAGTGAAAGAAACCCCATAGGCTTATTTATGCATCTTTTAATATAAACACAAATGCATAATAATTTGAAACAAATTGTTATTGTGGAGTCCGCGTAAAAGAAGCCTCAGGCAGCGGCTGGTCTTCTTCTTTCCTGTCGGCATGACTGGATATTAAAGGGTAGTGCAGTTAAGGAGTTAATTGGAGAGGTAGTACGGGGTGAAGGGAGTTAAAGCATAGGTGGGAGGAAGTCATGCCGTAGTGGAAAGATTGGTCAACCACCGTAGGTGAACGAAGGCTGATTGTCCAGGGTGCGCCGGGCGGACATGTGACGTCGCGCCACTCGAGGAGGCTCTTTCCACGCACCCCCTCTGCTACTTACAACACTATTGTGTATTACTTGGGGCAACGCGCTTGTAGCTTGTTGTTGTAGCCTGTGTTGTACGTACAAATCTTTATGGATTACGAGCGGACATAAGTGCTGTGTTTACGTCGCCGCGATAAAACCGAAGGTGAACATTACGTCTGTATATTCTGTATATTCGTGGATGCTACATTGATGCCTAAAATACAGCATTTGTGTGAATTGTCGGCTCATATCCAGTCTAGAGAAAAGAACTCCAGTTTAGTGCGATCTCCCACTATCATGGCTCTATGTTTATGAGCGCCGCATTAATTTATGACTAATAAAAGAGAAACGTTAACTAAAAGTGAACTCCGTTACATGATTTCTCCGCGTTTTTTCTGTATCTCTCCGCACGTTAGCGTATATACTGAACGCATGTATTGTTTTCTTTTTATGTATTAATTTACGATATTGTTTATTTGTATTTGTGTATCGTGTCTATGGGCCTTAGTAGCCTGAAATAAATATATAAATAAATATTTATACATATAGAATAATCAATTGATTTCCTTTTCCTAACATATATATATCAAAGACAAACTAAATAAATGGAATCCACAAAATGTATCATTTGTTCCAGTTCGCTGATATCATATGTCACTGCAATTCTTAGGGTGGTTTCATGGCCTCATAATGTCGACGGCCTATTAAACTAGTTATTAGCGTTCAACCCTGATGCTTATAGCCAAGAACTAATTTATTATTTTACTAGAGTGGCATTTGGAAGCCCACGGATAAGAATTAATCTCCATTCGCGTGGCTGTCGCGCACATATTTATTGTTATCAATTGAATTTTATAAAATTTTCAGTCTGATGACAGTGAAAGCTCCAGTGACGCTACAGACTCTTTAAACAACCCAGTGTTCTGCAACATTATGGAGCTGCAAAAACTCTGCCATTCCTTCTGCAGCTTGAGCGAGTGTGTTTCAGACAAGGAAGCAGAGGATTACTATATACGAGGATATTCAGATCGGTAATTATAATTTTATGGTATAGCATATTTACTTATTTATCCTTACAATTATGATATTTTATTGTTTTGGCTGAGATACAGCCACATATGCATGCAGGCTTTTTGTTTTAATATCTACTGTAAGAGTGCAGTTTTATGGTGTCCTACAGCTTGCAGTGATACAAATTGTCTGTTTACATGTTAATATTTATAATATACACGTAGTTAAGAAAATGAAGTGTCTGGAAAGTTTGAATTAAAAATTAGCTTAAATATAGACATTTTAAAAGATCAAATTTGTAGGTTTACTTTTGGATATTTTTTCTTTACGAATGTAATTTAGAAAAAAGACTTAGCGTTTAGTTGTCCAATTTAAATTACATTAAAAGAATGGAATTCGTAGCTGCTCCTGAGATAGGTCTGTCTGTATCATGTCAATGTAGGATATATTGTCTGTCGGCGCAGGTACAACAAGCTGGTGAAGCAGCTGATGCAGCTGCTGGTGTCGCTGCGCGGCGGCGCGTGCGGCGTGCACCTGGCGCGCCTGCTCGTGCGCCTCGACTACAACCGCTGGCTCAGCGGCGAGGCGCGCCTCACGCACTCCGTCACCGACATGCTGCGCTACTGACCCGGCACAGGGGACGAGACGGGGCATTGACTCCGAGGGTATCCTGGGACAGGCGTGAAACTGAGGGATTATTGCGGAGGACTGACCCATGGTACTGATATCAAGTCAATATACCAGAGGATTGAACCAGGGCTCTGATAGCAATAAGCTTTGGAATGAAACAGTACAGATATCGAAAGAACATATTAAAAGAAAGAGAGCACGGGTACCAAGGGACATGATGTGACATGACGGCGCTTAACGGCAAAGAAATATAAGTAAACGAGACATTGTACTAAAACAGCAAATAAATAAGATTGAAGGAGATTAGGCATTCACACTAAGATAGGAACCTAAGATAAAACAATTAAGCCCAGGGAAATAATAGAGGATGAGATATTGCACTTATATAGGATATAGTACACAGAAATTAAGGAAATAAGATAGTTGCATATGAATAGTTGACGTTTAAAGAATGCGATGAAGGATTGTGTCGAAAAGATGAAATAATAAGGATGCAATGGGGAACTAAAACGAGATTGATGATACACAAGCTTATTGATAAAATAATAATAATTTATATAAATTGTAAACGAGTATTGTTAATACAGGAATGTATGTACTGTGGTTAAAAAATCTTAACTTTATGTTAACCTTATCTAAACTTAATTGCTATGCTTGCATTGTTATATATGTCGATAATTAATCTGTTTTTTAATAAAATTGTTTTTGAACATGACATATTTTGTTTATATTTATATACTAAAGTATTAATCCAACCAGATCATTTGCTATCAGATTATGATATTATGTATTATGCCTTTTAACTAACTTCAAAAAAACAAAAGTGTGGGACATCCTTAATCCAGTTTTATTACTTTTAACCTTGTTATTATATTACAAGTAATGGAAATTCAAAGGGGTAGGATTTTATGAGTGGCAGGCGAGTAGTGTTCTAATATTCTATTCTAATAGTCTATTTTAATATTCTGGTATCGTAAGAAAATATGAACTCTACTACTATCATCTTTCAGAATCATTGTATTCATCATAAAACAGTTTTAAAATTTCGGAATATATTAATTTTATACAATATTTAACGAAATTTTATTTTTTAACATATGTATACAAATTGACAGACTTTCATCATTTTGGGATTAATTTGTCAAATACTGTAATCATTAAGCAATGTATTATTAAGTTTTATGGCGTAGATCGTAGGACAGTACTATGGAATATTGTCTTCCGTGGCTTTCAAGTAAATACGCCACAAAATAAATTACTGATGTTTTATTTAAAATATAACATGGCATCGGATGTGTATAATTAAGGGAAGGTAACAAAAACAAGCGAGTCATGTTTCTTCATTCTTTAATGCATTTCCTCTAATTTTTTTGACAGCGATGAGCACTTTTGGTGAAAATAGATACCGGAAATCAGTATAATAATATATTCGTATAATAATTCAACAGTTCCAATAAAAAAACTCTGTTTTAATATGGATTTTTACTTACATTCAGCTGCTCAACTTCACAATAAAAATAGATCTCTTCTATAAAATTTATATAATTTATAAAAGCGGTAATGTTAGGTAAAACAACTGTAAATAAATGCTTCTGGGGATTAAACGCAATAATATTTTCTCTTTGTAGATAAATTGACAGATAGTCACTCTGATAAGATCAATCGTATAAATATCTTACGAGTATAAAGTATCTATTGGTGTTAGTCGCCAAAACTGAGAAGTAGGCTGCATTAATCTACTAATAAGCTACTGCGTATTGGTTCGTCATTCATTAACTATATTTTGGCTAAAAAGTCAACATTTGCAAAACCACTTTTACAAATTGTCATGACACTATAAGAATTAGTCAACGATGAATCGCGCCAGTATGCGGCTGCGCCGGGGGCGGTCGGCTCAACGATCACTCTACATGACCTCTAGAATGTTACTTTGCAACTTATCTATTTATTGCTAAAGTTAACGTTATCGAGAATTAGAAAAGCGCTTGCACAACCTCTATTCGCTCAACTGTCAATAGAATTCACTAAAGAAATTGAAAAATTATACGCACAGATTTAAGTGAGAAAGAAGTGAAAGCGTTATCCATGCAAGTTTCATCTATTCGTGCCTACATCTACGGCATCGAGTATCGCCGAGCCGGCGGCTAGGCAGCGCTCTATCACATAATGTAATTCGTCCGAATTTATTATTCGCTCCGGTCTACTTATTCCTACAAAATGATCACTATCGACAATAAATTATTTTCACCTACAATTAAAAACAAGGTACGAAGTTTAGTGCATCGAAAACCGTTGCGTGTCGCATGGCGAGCGCACGGCATAATTGACTGGACCGCTCGAAGGAACGCCCGATTATCAATTCTATAAAAACAAATGTCACTAAAGGCGTAACTTCGATTACAATATTTACATAAAGAAACGATTCGAAGCTCTACTGATCACCTCTACTTAGGAAACCGAGAAATCGTATGTTAAATTATCGGTAGATATGACTACTTATTATTAAAATTAAGAAAGCAACCGTGTGCTATTGGAATTATGAGGCTTGTTAGACGTGCAACGTCCGGCAGAGCGCGACATTGCTGCTTTGCCGTTAAGGATGCCCTTACATTGTTTTCTCATTGACACTTAAAATCAAGGTTTTTACCATAGATGCGGTAGGTAAACAAAAATAGTCCACCTTATGTAAGTCGTTACAGACGTTTATGGACATATGTAAACAAGTCCATAAAGATGAATTTCTGCTTGAGGTCGGCCATAAAAGCGTCTCTTTCTCAGAAGAGTAAGTTAAAACGCCTCGTGTATCCCTCTTATTACACCCTTCAAGTCTGAACAAAGTAGCGCATAAGTCTGAGGCACTAGTTAAGGCAGAACAGGAGCCTAAGTAACCCGAGATATTTCACAGGACGTGATTATTACACTTCGTGTGTCAATGTGAACAGCCATTTGTTCATGTATGGCCTTCGTGTGTATGGTATGACAAATATTATGTCATTGATACCTACATCCTAGTCTAACCCATCTCAAAATAGAACAAGAGGTGCAATAATGAATGTTATTCGTCTTAAACAGAGCAAGAAATGTTATAAAGAATGCTGTCGTAAGTTATAGTCTATGATCCCAACAATTTATATACACGCGCATATTCGATATAATCTAATTCACACATACATACTAAAATATAAATTACAAAGAAATGAAAAGAGTGATACTACTTATAACGTAACGGAATGATTGCTCTTATTTTCAGGTTAGTTTTTTTTATTTTTTAATATTAATATGTTTGTGGCATCCGTAACGACTTTGCCGCGCGCTGCTGGGACTCTATCCACTACTTATAAACCGTAGGTAATGCTCCCTGTCACTACTCGCTCTTACAAAGGCGGCAACTTTATTTCAAGCCTATTATAAAATATATTGCTGTCTTGTTTCTGCAGCACCGTCAACGCGCAACGACGCTACTACACCTCCTCTACGCCCAACGTTATTTATACATTTATCAACAATTTCATATATTTCCGTTATCGCGGTTATCGGGAACGTTTGTACGATTCAAATGTTCGTTTATCAACGAACATTTTGCACCCGTCAACAACATAATTATATAGGTCTATTTCGTACGCCAACAAAGCATAAAATAGTGATATCCTTACAATTCAGTCTAGTCTATATAATTATTTTCTCTTTAATGGCAAGGTATCTCTATAAAGATTCAATAGTTATCATTCTTCAATATATAACAGGTATATCTATACAAACGGAATACGTCGCGTATCCGCTCATTTCTCACAGCGTCAATGATATAAAATTTAACCTAAATTATAACACAGGAGAATTAAGTATAAGATCACAAAATGAGATTCAGCGGGCGGCGCGGGGGGCGCGCCCGGCGAAGTCGCAGCTATAATACTCGTGTCTACGCTACAACTAGCGAGGCGGCGCGCGGCCCGCTCGCACTAAGCCTAGTATTGCTATCGATCGGTCGGTGGCGGGGCCCGGCTCTCGGGGCGTCAGGGCGCGATGCCCGCGTCCGACTTGTGGAAGGCGGCGGCGGAGGCGAGCGGCGGCTGCTGCGCCTGCGCCGAACTGAAATCGTGCTCGGACTTGGGCCGCGGGAGCGCCGCTGCGGCCACGCCTAGTCCTGGTAGCGCCACGCCTGCCATGCGGCATGACGCGGCCTGCAGCGGCTGCAGCGCCAACCCTAGTGAGCGCTCCGACAGCCGCGCCACGCTGTCGTCCGACAGGCTCACGTGCTCCGCCTCCGCGGCCAGCGCGTTCACTACCGCGTTTATCGTGTTTCCCTCGGACGTCGTGTCGTCTTCACGGTGCGCCACCAGATTCGGGTTCTTCCCAATCTTGTTGAGCCGCTCGGCGGCGACACTCTCCATCGTTCTCCGCATGAGGGGGTATTGGTCGAGAACGGCGTTAAAGTGGTCCACGGATAGCGAGAATAGGTTGCAGTATGTTTCGGCGCGGACGGAGGCGACTCGCCGGGCGTTGGTCAGCAAGCAGATTTCGCCGAAATAGGAGCCGTCGGAGAGACTGGTGGCTACTTCGCCGTTAGCCATTACTATGTCCACAATTCCTTCTTGGATGAAGTACATTTTATTTCCGATGGTTCCTTCTTTTATAATTATATCGCCTGTAAATAAAAAAAACTGTTTGAGTTTTTGGAAAATAGAACTGTATTTATCTGGAGATATTTTTATTTGTCTCATTATTTATCTTTTGCAACTTGATGGAATCTGTACGGTTTGGCCTCTCTTGTTCTACTACTATTGCAAGATATATTTCTAGAATAAAGCATCCAGCTCACTTAAAAATTAGGTAATCATCGAAATTAGCACAGGTATCTGTGAGCGGCTTTAGTTCCGACACTGTAGTGATGGAAAATTACCACTTACTCAGGTGAACTGCATATTCGTTTGCTATTTTTGGTTTCACAAAATATATGTCACAAAATTCATAAACTGTTTACCAGGCTGGAAGACTTCGTATCGCAGTTTGGTGACGACATCAGAGACAAAGTTGGAGTCAGCGTTTGCGAAGAACGGTACGGACGCTACGAGCGACCGGCAGTTGTAATTGATGACGTCTTCTCGCAACTTCTCGCTTAGTTCGCCCAAAATTAATTCTTCGTCGAAAAATTTACCCTGATAGCGGTGTTCGAAGTATTCGGTAATTCGCTGACGCATTTCCCTTGGCAGTTTTCGGTATGCCATGTATTCTTCAACTTGTTTTACCTGAAAAGGTTATATTTCAGAAATAAGTAATAAAAATAATAAATTAGTCTTATTCGTTACTGTTAATACATTCACACACAGAAATGGCAGGTTGGTTCCAAGCGTACACTCATTGGTTGCTAATAAATCTCAATCGTGCAAATTGTTCCAGAGTCAGTAATCAAAACTAAATTGGCTGTTACAGATCAGGCAACACCATTTACATTTCGTTAATGTTAATGATTGTGTACCTACATGGAGCACACGGGGTTAATATGATTGTAGTGTTATCGTTTTAAATGAATTGGTTACGGAAATAACTGTCATGAACACCCAATAATGATACGTGATTGTTTTGTAAAAGAATTGTCAGTAACCTATGACACCTTAGTGAGTGGAGCTAGGTGCATGTATAACACTGAGAACGTGTATCGACCTAAAATAACAACATTAAACAGCGAACGAACATTCTTTCTGTACTCACGTCTAGTCTCTGAAACAGGTAATTATGATTTTAATGATTAGTCGTTATTGAAATCACACGATAGGGTTACGATCCATGCGGCTATTGGAATGATGTATCTATAGTCTATTCGACATTTACTCCCATGGTTAAGTACTAACATACATCCCCAAGTATTGAATCGATTTCATGACGCATGTTAAAGCTGAAATCTGAAGTGTGATTTACTACACAGTGGTTTCGTACGTACAAAATTTAGGTGTTCATAACAGCTTTCAATATCTGGTTATTCAATAACAGTTTAATGTTGCTTAGCAGAGGATGCATATTACGAGTAGTGTCGGATTTAGGTACCTCGAGAAACATTACATGCATAATGTCTCTCACAAAAACTTACAACGACCTATTCATTTAAATTATCTTCTTAAAAATGTGGCTAGCTAAAGTTTAAGTTACATTACCTTGATAGTGGTTACAATCAGTAACATATAAAGCAACAATGTGGTTTGTTGTATATAATGAAGTTTTTTAATATATGTACGAGACATTTATTAAAGTTAAATTTAACTTCAATATATTTTCAGTATTGTTAGTAAACTTGTATATTTAAGGTAAGAATTATTGAAATAAATATTTAATTTAATTTTATATTGTTAACTAGCAGGAATACAATTCGTATACGTAAATCCGACACCACTAAAAGGTAAGTGTAGGTTGTACCTTTTCTCGATATTGCCTGCGTGAAGAGTCAAGACTCTGGATGAGATTGGTGGCGTGACCGAGGAAGAGCGCGTAGCAAGTGGCCCCGGAGATCATGGAGAGCATTGTGAGCCACATGTCGGTGAGCGACTGCGGCGGGAAGCGGCCGTACCCGATGCAAAGCATATGGGACATCGCCTTAAATAACGCCCACGAATATTGCTCTAGCCAGAAGGCTTCCTGAAAAGTTAAAAAAAAGTAAACTAAGACTTGTTTTTGGAGAGACTTCAAGCAAGGAATATATACCTATATTAACAGTATTCACCACGAATAATGTTTTATTTTGTTCACATTTGAAATTTTTCTGAGATTGCTTTTCCCAATCTAGTTATTTGAAATGACTCTTATTTGTTGTGTTTTCTTTTTGTTATATATTTTATTACAGTAATAATATACAGACGCATGTGAATGTGTGTTCAGGTGATTGTTTTTACAGTTAGCCAATTAAGAAACCTTAGAAGAAAGAAAGAGTAGGTACCTAACACACTTAAAAATTATAATGACCTATTATAACATCCGACAAATAGTATGTTTTCATTATATATAATTATTTTAAAAACATTTTTTGTTATTGGCATAATTAATTAACCTGAGCATACAACAAGGAATACCTTTAAACAAATTATAATGAAAGCCTAAACAATGTATAGGGAGACTCCCTATAAAATACCCATGTCTTGAAAGGTACATATTCAAACACGTAAGGAGTTTTCAATTTTGTGTACTTGTATTTATTTTCCTTCTAATACAAACCTGTAATTCATTTATGGCAACCCATGAATTTGGCGGGAATCCTTGTAGCATTGGAACGAGGAATTGCAGGCACCCTGACCAATGGCCGATCAACAACATCATGCAGATGAGGTTGAATATCCGCATAAACACCGATGCCATGTTGAGGAACTGTGAACAGAAGATAACGATCAATACGATATAGTAAGAGGGTGCGGTTGCCTCTAAAGGAAGCCGTGCGGACTGCGCGCGACAAGGACGCTCGAGGTCAAGCATCGCGATGATCTCTACCGATGATTTCGTATTAAGTGAAAAATTAAATATGAACGCGTGAGACGAGTCGTCGAGCGAGCATGCTTTGCGTGGCGGGCGTGACGGAGAGGGTCGCGGGGCCGCGGCCGCCGCACGGCCGCGCGACCCACGCCGCCGCCCTCTCGCGCCTCCGCCGCGCGGCCACCGGCGGAACGAGGGTTGGAAACAGAAACGCCAACGAAAGAGAGAAAGCGAAGCGAGCGCAGCGGTGTAAAGGACGCCGGGCGGCGCCGGCAGCATGCTAAGCGGGCGAACGAGCACATGCGCGCCGGCTCGTGCCGACCCTGGTTACCTTGAAGATCAGATTGCTTTTGGTGTCACCCTTCTTTTTTGCAACGTCGGAGCTGAGACGTCCCCTCCGTTCCGTGCGCTTTTTTTGAAGATTCTGCAAGATCTAGAAAACAAGCGAGAAACACGAGATAGTAGGAAGAGAGCCAGGCGCGCCCGCCGAGAGCGCGGGCGGGATCGGCAGACGGATGTCGTCGCGGGGTGTGCGGGGCGGGGCGGGGGCGCGTGCGGGCACACAGGACACGACAGGCACTAACACCGACACGAGCGGGACGCGGGCTAGGCCCCTACGCTAGGCGCTAGGGATGCGCGGGCGTGTCGCATGCGGCACCTGCGAGGCGAGGTCGCGCGAGCCTCCGCCGTCCGCGTCGCCTGGCTCGTCGCGCGGCTGCGGAGCGGGGCTCATCTGCACACAACACCGTCACTGCGACGTCGCCACCACCACCCTCCCCGTACTCCACTTCTCACTGACTCTCCGCGTCTTATATTACGATTTTTTAGCAGGGAACCTACAACCTACTACCGTACCTAGCCTATGTGTTATTTTTGGAAAAATCTTTTTTATCAATTATTTGAGTGTTAATCAAGTTTCGAGATCTTGAAGGCTTCAAGTGTCTTTGTTTGAAATGAGAGTTGTAGAGGTAAAAAAAATATTTTTATAAGTAGTTTCAGTGCTTGCTATTGTGCGATTTTGGTTCTAAGAAAAAAAGTTTATTTGTTGAAATTAGTCTCAATGTAAGTGCTTTTTTTCTAAAGGCTTCAAAAAAGCGGCAACATAACATGAACGATCTTGCAAAACAAAGTTGACGTTGGCGTGTGGGGACGGTTTGGGTCGGCGGACGCGACGTACGCGGCGCGGGCGCAGAGACAGAGAGACAGAGATAGTTTCAGAAGTCACGAGTGAGAGCGTGCTCAGGCAGAAATAAGCTTGCAGAGAAGCAGTAGAGAAGTGCAGAGCGGGACGTGGGGCTCACATACAGTGGAGTGGGGACAATGGTTTAATACAGGATTACAACAAAACTCCATTTAGATTTGTTAGGGATACTACAAACTATCAATTATAGGTTAATATAATTATTTATAGCGACAACATTTAGATATATCAGATTATTTATATACAGACAGTTTAAGAAGCCAATTCAAGAAAAAAATTTCACACAGTATAAAACATAACTTAATCCAATTTCATAATTAAATTTCAATATTAAGTAAAATTATTTTAGTAGCGTGTTATCACCTTGTATTAGTTGATGTGAGCGTAATGTAGTTAGGGCAGTGTTAGTGGTTAGGTTAAATATTCATTTGATTTAAAGGTGATGGTTAGAAGAGATGACGGCTTACATATACTTCCTCCCATTGTGACACGTATCGGACCAGCCTGGAGAGTCGGAGAAGTCGCACCAGCGACAATAGCTTCGCTAACCGCAGTATCCTAAGCGCACGGCCAGCGTGGAGAATTTGAAAACTCTCACTAAAATCCTGTCAACATAATTAAATATCCTACTTTATATACGACCCTAATCCGTGATGCTCCAATGTACTACGTCAAAATAATAGAGCATCGACAGATGCCATTTTGTACAGTCGAAGTGTATCAAACATGCATAAATGCTCATGTTGATAGTCAAGTATTAGTCTAAAGAAAAGTGCAAAAGCGTTACGTTTGTACATTTTATTGTTGCTTTACTGACAGATATAAGTCTATGATTTGAAAACTTCTCTGTTAGTAAAAGCTTCGTCATAGAGAGTTAATATGCTCTTCATAACAACATCTTTCTAGCCTATTAAGCTTTCTGCCAAGGCCTCTAAATAGTTTGTATTGTATATTGCACTTAATTATGTGACTATTCAGCTCACTGTTAATTAGTAAAATAGATAATAATAAATATTACAATTTGGTCGTGTTGCATATTACAGTATAAAGTAGCATTAAAATAATAATAAAAAAACGAAAACAACAATCCACTAATATGCAAAAAAATAATTTATAATTATTGAAATAAGAAATAAACGTTAAGCGAAGGAACGTGTTGATCAAAAAGAAAACATTAATCCATGCACTACCACAAAAAAGATAAAAATCATGAATATTAGAACAATCGTGACAGATAGGCGTACACCGATCCTGTGATGTAAATCGGAAAGGTGTTTTTGCAAGAGGAAATTTTAGCAAGGGTGCATTACGAGATTTTGAGAAAAATGGTGCACAAAGTTGAAATGTGCTGAAGAGTCATTCATTCTGATTCAGTATCCCATACGACCTGATATGCCCTAAAGATACAAGACAGCTATTAGAGCGAAGATATAGATAATGGAAAATTTATATTCATATGGGCTACGAATGTTAATCGTGCAGATAGTCGAAAGGAAGTATGAAAAATATAATAAATAAAAAATTGAAGATGTATGAAAAGTGCTCCAATCAAACCTTGCACGGTTTCAATGAAACCTTTAAAATACAACATTTTGAACCGAACACGGTGACACGTAGAATGTTCACGTGGCAGTAGGATTAAATCACAATGAGAAAAAAAAGGAAACTAAATAACAAAATTTTTGCTATAAAATAAATAAACACCCAAGCTGAAACAGAATATCAATAACATAAAAGACAGATTAAAACTATAGTAATAGGAACACGGCCAAATTGCAACGTACGTTTACCTGATTGAAGATCAAGAATATATAATCTAGTGGTATACTAGAGATGAGGTCCAGGAAGAACCATGTCCTCAAATAGTGCTTCGCTATTAACTTGGGATCTAATATCACTTGTTCTGCGTTGTCTTGCTGCATTATTCCTGAAAATTGAAACACACACATCTTAATATAAATAAAATTTTCATACTCATTGTTTTAAAAGGAAAACCATAGTTCAACTGGGGAAGTACCACAGCCGCCCTCATAATCCGCCGTAAACCATTACTAGTTTTTCGGTTGGAGAGGTGCGGTTGCCGGCTACACTTTGAAGCGAGGCGACCATCTTAGTCATCAGGAATAGCAACGTATCTACGTTTGAGTTCAGATACGATTTCAGTCGTATTTGTGGTTATACGTGGATCTATGGGCTGCGACTACTTAACATCAGGTAGTTTGCATGCTCGTTTGCTACTCTTCTCACATTGAAGAAAAATATGTGCGCGATAAGAAATTGTAAGGCTGATTTCAATAATTCAATTTATGCTTAAATTTAACCCACTCCATTTTATATGGGGATCGTGACAGTTGTGCCACGCTCATTGTCTAAGTACCATTTTTTTCTTGGATAGTGCCTAAAAAACCTCAGGCAGCTTTTATAAATCGAAGTAGAATTATGATTATCGACGGCTTGTAAATTCGGTTTTAGGCAAAGTGGTTGCTTACAAAGAAGTCAATTATGTTTGCTTTCCTTTAATTCAGTAAAACAATTAAGGTTACAGAACGAAACTTTGATATAACAAATTCAATTTTAACAACAAGAAATTTGATGAGGACTCATTCCAACTTCGTTGTTTTTAAAAAATCTTTTTTTTATAATATTCTAATTTCAGATTACGTTATATTTTTTATAGTAAGCTGATAAATGTTAGTTGAGAATAAATAATGTACAAATTCTTTACACAATTTTAATTTGTTATAGGACTAAAACAGTTGTGGTGGCGATGCCTCCAGGGTATAGCCGTACTCCAACCGCGGAGGTTCTACGAGGGTCAAAATCCGCCGTGTCGCAACTCTTATATTTGGGTTAGAGAAATGCGGTGGTCGGTTACACTTATAAAAGAGGTACCCATCCTTAGTCTTCTGGAGTAGCACCAAATACGTCCTCATTTCTGTCCTGTTTGAAAAAGTGTCCACTGCCTTGAAATGTAAAGAAAAAGACAAAAAGGCGGGGAGAGGGAGGAAGGTACAATATTTTTATACATACAAATATAATTAATGTATCATCATCATTAATTTATTACTCTCCTTCAGCTGGGCGCGGGTCTCCTTTAAAATAAAAGGCTTATGTCATTGTCCAGTACAGTGGTTAAGTGTTAATTGGTTTTCCCATAACATTGAGAAATTGTAGAAAACTCCAGTGTGCAGGTCTCCACACGATGTTTCCTTCACCGTTAAAGTTAGTGATAATTAATTTCTAATACGCAAATATTATAAAATATTCAAAAATAACAGCGTCTTGCCAGGGATTTGAATTTTAACCACTGTACCTTCACTGTTAGGTTTTCACTGCAAATTAATATATACTATCCAAAATTAAACGTATTTCATTTAATCTCTTACCTGTTCTAAAATTAACAACGATATCTATAAGAAATATAGTGTCAGAAAGACAGTTGAAGGCTATCCATCGCGTGCTGAGGTCGTCGTTGAAGAAGGAGATGGCAACGGGCAGAATGATCAGGTTGGCCACTAACAGCAGTAACATGCAGAGGTCCCAGTAGAACCTGTTGACAAAAAAATAAGTTGATAATCATGCAACTGATTCCAAATATCGGCATTCAAAAATCAAAAATCGCTAATCGTAAGTACTCAGTACATAGTGAAAATGTATAAATTCCGCGATAATATTAGTTTAAGTAGATAAATACGGACAAACGTTACTAAATTTACTACCAAATAAAAAGTATTTATTTTTCTTGTATATTCGATATATATTAATATTATAGGAATACAGTTATATTAATAAGGAAACTCTGTTTTTATTAGTTTTATTCTGCATTTAATATTTTACGATGTTTTAAATTTACGGAATGTCCTCAGACAGCGACATTTTCAACTTACAAGTTAAAAATTATTATCAACCTTAAGTGTAGGAAACAAGAGTTGCAATTTGAATTCAGTAATTTTTTTAGAAAAACATATTTTTTATTGTATCCTAAATAGGTATAAAATCAAGTGGTTGGTGTTAGTGTCGCTAGTTTGAAGAGGAGGAAAATGCAATTACCCAATAAAGTGGTTAAACTCGCAGTTGCACGTAAATGATCTCATCTGTCGTTTAATGATACTTAAATTGTCACGCGCTTCCGATTGCGTTTTATGGATTTGTTTCACTGCCGCGGGTTAAAGAATATTGAAACAAGTTGTAAAGGATTAGTAAAATAGAACTATCATGTTCTATTTCACCCCTTAAGGGGGAGGGGAAAGATGTCCAAAAGTTCTTTCGTAGGGTTCACTTGTTCTATACAAACAATCTATCTTTTTCAAATTCAAATTTTAGGTTTGTAGGTTTAACGATTTCAGCCGTACGTGGATCTCTGGGGACTCTTTGTCACCTTACATAGATTATATAGTAGAATATAAAACAGTCTGCTGAATTACCATCGTAATGCTCATAGTCCGACATAAAGTTATTCTGATATCGGATATAGACGTGTAGTTGCGGAGTAGGAACCGAGATGATGTGTTTTAGCACGTGATATACAGGTTCTGCTGCGGTGATCACTTAACATCAAATCTAAAACACGGCCTTTTGCTACTCTCTCGAATCAATATTCCAAATACTTGTTTGTCTAAATTTAAATTAACACTTTCCCTGCGGTGTACAACACTATTATGTATTACTTGTCGTAACGTGCTTGCGGCTTGTACACGCCTGTGTTGTACGTACAAATCTGTATGGACTACGGGCGAACACAAGTGCTGTGTTTACGTCGGCGATACAAGACTGCGGGCGGAAAGAACGTCCTTGTATTCGTAGATACGCCACGGATGCTAAAAAATATAACATTTCACTGGAATTGTCGGCGCATCTTCAGTCTACAAAGTACAGCTCCAGTTTAGTGCTGCCTACTGCAACGCTGACTCAATGTAATATATACGCAGCAGTCAAAGTGTTAAGCGCGACTTGTAGCTGTAGATAGTATTATTTGCATGTCCAAGAATACACCAGTGTTGATGTGTTCCGCATATATAATTATCTTGGAACATGTTACGATTTGCTGCTCCATTATCTAACGTGATCGGAAAATAATA
>DWON01002822.1:0-19565 GCA_018251015.1 Phocides pigmalion okeechobee
TCATGTATTGTGTTTCGGTTGGGGAGGTGTGGTTGCCGGATACACATTATTGGAGGCGACCATCTTAATCCTCAAGTATAAGAACGTATCCGCGTCCATCCTTAAATAGAACTTCGGTTCTGTTTGAGATCGGACGTGGTTGTCCATGCGCTGCAGTGACCACTCAGGTGGCCTGCATGCCAGTTTCTTACTCTTTCATTATCTATCATCAACTGTTTATTATCTAGCAACGTACGAATCGCAACATGTTGCTGGATTATAAAGGAGATAGACAGCGTATTAAATATAAAAGCCCCAATAACAAATGAGTAAAATGACGTCATTAACGTTTGTACAGACCTATTACCAACTCTATGCTCTATTGGATCGTATGTTGTAATGGACGGGCCTAGATGGTTTCTGTACAATGTTGCTATGAGAAATTTAAACTAGAATATTTTAGGGTACAGAATAAAAGCATTATTAGTCTCTGTAATAGATATTGCCTACCGTATTTAACAATAATGATAATACAAAATCATAAAGCAGCATTGGGGAAGTTACAAAAATGGGGCAATTCTGAACACTAACTTTTAATGTTTTTTTTCTCTTACAGTCCCACCTACGATTCAAAAACATCGATTATACTAACACACAGACCCAGAACAGAAATCTTAACAAAATTCATTATTCTGATTTGTGTCTAACCGGCAATCGAACCCGGAACCCATTGCGTCACCGACTGATATTGTTAACGCTACGCCACGCCGGTCGTCAAATTTACAATTAAAAATCCTTGTCTTTGGCTATATTTCTTACGCTGATAACGTTAATTTAAATGCCATATTCATTTTTTGCAATAGTTTAGATACTGAAGATACTGTTTATATTTAATGGACCTTTATATAGAAAATTTACTTTTCAAATTTTCCGCCTCGTTGTCATTACCCTAATGCACAACATATCAATTATGTAAATAAGTACGTAAGCGCTTTATAATAACGCGTTATACACTTATAGTCTCACACTAGAAGTCCATAATTATTTTGGTGGATTTCAGGCACACAAAACGAGTACATAAACACCTACACCCAGAACAGAATCAATATGAATTAATTTTAAATAGCCAGGAATCAAACCTCGAACTATTATCATCTCAGAAAATTACCGCTGCGCTATTATCGTCATACTTATAAAACCTGTGTTTTCAGGTAGGACTTTGAATAGTACTTCACCCTTATATGAGGTTGTATGTAGATATTCAGAAGCTACAGCGACTTTAAAACTAAGTGGGTCCTTTACTCTTCAATTAAAAGAAATTTCGAAGACCAGTAATGTTATCGAAGAATAAATCTCCCGTGAGATTGGTCTACTATCCATCACAAATTTCCTATAAATCATTTCTAGAACATAAAATCCCGCCATTAGATAAAAGGACGACTTCATAAAAGCCAAGGGGGTTGGGTCAAGGCTGCACAAGATCAGTCGCGTTGGAGATCTATGGGCGAGGCCAATGTCCAGTGGACATCAAAAGACTGAGATGATGATAATGAGAAAAGCTTACCTCTCAAATTAACAGCATTAGCAATGGAGAATTCAGAGACGGTGCTTGTAGTAACTGCCTGCTCGAACACCGGGCCAGGGGATGCGTTCACTTTTCCAATTGGCGCTGGCTGAACCGTCACAGGATCTTCGTCTACTCTTTCATAGTACTGCTCGTTGGCTTCGCCGTTATAGTCCGTGTCGTAACCTGAAGAAGACGGTAATTGTAAGTAATGCGTATAGTAATCGACCATACTAGGAGCTTTGGCAGACTACTACAATTAGTATAGTTCGACCAGATGTACAGTCACAAGAAGAGATACCATCAACCCGCCGTTTCTTAATTTTATAAAGAATTATATAAGTAAACAGAAACAAAAGATTTTGTAAGCTATCCGATCTGAAACAGTCGTTACCGTCCATGGAAATTGAGATATAACCTCAAACAGGACTGTAGCCTTAACTGAAGTCGTACATGTATTGCTACTACAGGGTAATAAGTGATCACTTTGTAGGTTGGACGATAACTGAAGCATAACTGCGTTTCAGTGGAAAAGTTTGGGACTCACAAATGAAACAACCACCTTAGTCCTCAGAAGTAGTAAAATATTGACTTCAAGTGGGTCACCGGTATGTTGGTTGTTGATTGTTCATTAACGGCGACCTACAATCAAAAGGATTGTATGATCGTTTACTACTTCGCATTAATAAAAACATCAGTGTATAATATAAGCAGTGATAGATTAAAAGGCTTGAATTGAGACCTTTCACAAAAGAGGGTAGGGATGCCAATACTTGACCTAATATTTATATATGTTCTTATGAATTTAATATGACCTGATTTAATAGTGAAAAATCACAGACCAGCCCAACATAAGAGACTGGAATCTTTATAAACTACTGCTGCGAAAATGGATTAGTATGAAATAAAAGTAGTTACGCAGACAATAAATGCTAGAAAGCAATTACTAGCAATTACTGGACAAATATAGCTGGATAATAACCTTACATTGTTATCCATACTTGTATATAAAAGAGCAAGGTAGCTGACAGGCCCAGAGATTAAAATATGGCGAAAACTCGCTGAATCTAGATCCCGAAATTTTGTAGATGGATTATTTATACATTGTATGTAAACACTAAGATAAGAATTTTGAATATTCCACTCCAAAAAATGGGTTTGAAAAATTAAATGAAATTACGTAATATCCATCAAATACTGCGCGAGGGAAGCCCCAGAAAAAAGCTAGTATCTATTTCATAATGTAAAGCCCTATAATATTTTCACGTATATTTTATTACATACGTTACTGTTTAAATTGAGCACTCAGGGAAAATGAAAATTATAACCATGAATGTAGTTTCGGAGACACGAAATCTTAATTTATTTGACAAACCTTTGACGTTTCGAACAAATATCCTTTTAAGCTTCAAGCTGATTTGACTCCCGACTAAAATATCTATAAATAAACCCATTTTACTTGAATTTAGTTTATTATTGACATTTTGTGTAAAAAATACAATACAATATCAACATGATTATTGAAAATATTACGGATAGAAAGTAACGAAGTAGAATTCGAGCGTATAAACCATCTGATGTTAAATGGTCTCTACAGTTCATAGACATCTACGTCCAACCTTATAACCGAGGTCCTGCTTGTCGTCGTGCATTGAAAAAACTACTGCTCCTGAGGACTGTGACGGTTGCCTCGTTTCTAAGTAAAGTTCAATTTAATAAGCACACGAAGATCCAAGAACTTTTACCTGTATTGTACTGAACGTCTTCCTTGATGACCTCGATGGGGTCTATAGGAGGTGCATACCACGGCCGCCTCGAATACACCTTCTTTCTATTCACCGTACGCTCCCCATCATCAATGTTGCGGTAACTCGACGGAGACAGGTTTAACATCTCTAATCATTTGTTGATACCTGAAACAATATAAAAATCATTATTTATTATCATCATCAACTCGTTGCCGAGTGGATCGTATCTTATGCTGAATTTCCAAATTGATACTTATGTTTTTTTTCAATATATGTAGTTTGATCGAGGAGGTACTACCACCGCCGTCATAATCCACCGTGAAATAACTCATTTTTTACTTGGAGAAGTGCAGTTAATAGCTACACTTATAAGTGAAGTGACCACGTCTGCCCTCAGAAATAGCAACGCATGTACGGACTAACTCAGATAGGACTTCAGTTCGTTTTAAGATTATGTGAAGATTTTCATGGGTTGCAGCCACAACTTAACATCAGGTAGCCTGCTTGCTCGTTTCCTACTCATGTTTACATTTCATATATAAAATAAGTATTTAACAATATATGTGTATCAGCGATAGCTTGGCTCAATAGTAGTTAGGCCTCTCACACGGACACTCGGGTATTCTAAGCCCCGGCACGTATTTCCGTTCTCAAAGTTATTTACGTATTACAAAATCACTTAACACAAGTTTAAAGTCAAGTGAAAGAAAACATCTTGAGGAAACATACATGACTTTTTTTATTGTGATAGAGTAAGAAACGGGCACGCAGGCCATCTGATGTTAAGTGATCACTGCAGCCCATGGAAAACCACGTCCAATCTCAAATAGAACAGAATTTCAAGTTAAGGATGGACGCGGAAGCGTTCCTACTCTTGAGGACTAAAATGGTCGCCTCCAATAATGTGTATACGGCAACTACACCTCTCCAATCGAATCACAATACATGAAGAACATGTTGCTTTACGGCAGTTTATGAGGGTGGCGGTGATGCCGCCCCTTGCGAATTCTAACGTCTCTACCTCCTTGAATGAATGAAAGGTTTCCGTAACGTTTTTAAAGGTGTGTAAGTCTACCAATACGTACTTGGTCAGCATGGTATGTGGTAACGTGGTAGACTAAGGCCTTATCATTTTTAAAGAAAATTTATGACAAGCAAGGACATTAATAGATTTATGCTTATAAAAATACTTCGTAAGTTAGCATTAAGGTAACTCAAACCGACAATAATGAGTTAACAGTACCTATATACACAACAAAAACACTTTCTATTAACTACAAAGATATTCATCACTTTTCACTCGGCATCATTTATCACGCGAGAGTTCTAAGGGTCCTTATTTTCTATACAACCTCTTCATTCCATTTTCATGTTTTCTCGCTTCATAGTTCGAGAGAAATGATTTATTAGATAATTACGATACACGTTAATATAATGTAAAAACGCGATTCAATTGCGTGTAACGATTCCATAGTTGGGAAAACGAAAATATTTTTGACCAATTCACAAGTCGAAACAACTAAACTAAAAGTCTATAATTTGACATCGATAGAATAAATAACATAAAAAGTAATGCAGGGAATTTTAAAGTAACTATAGCCAAAAAGTTTGCCATAGTACTTGTCATCAAATAATAAAACTCAGTATTTTTCAAAATACCTACCAATTATAATACCAGGCCCTATATCACAAAGACATTCATCATAATGACATATTTTTTATACATAAATAAAGTTGAATAACAGTAGAAATTTAGTGAAATTCGTTTTTTTAAAACTATGACTTTTAAGAAGTGTTATTTTTTGGCAAAATTACAAGTATACATCTTTTGTACCTTACATAAAAGTAAAACTCCCAAGTAGGATAAACAATCATATTCATTATCTCTGTTTACATTTAGGTAATAAGAAAAAACTACGAGACATTTATGATAATAGAAAAAACCCAAATAATACTCAATGTCCCACATGTTAACAGTACACAGTAAGTTGTTGATTTTGCTTCATACTGTGAATCTTACACACGACGCAGGTCTATACCCGCTGCGTCATTTCCAATAAATAATTTGCCTAGAAATAAATCGTACCAAGAAATAAAGACTTCAAGAAATAAAATCTCTTCATAACCTTATTTTTCTTTCGAACGATCTTTGATTGATATTTAATTTTGTCGATAATCCCATAAGGTGGCAGTTTAACTTCTAAACGTTGTTTACAATAAGAAATAGTAGTTGCTGCCCGCTTCGTATTCTGAGTTTTCCGGATTTTATAACAAAAGTTTTTGGTAAAAAGTTCTTGTATACCCGCACCCGTAACTTTCAGATTGATGTAATGTTATTACCTATTAAAATAAAAATGAACACTAAATGTTAAGTGAAACTAACTGCGGTACGTTAATGAAAATTGCACTGAAATTGTTTTAGCCGTTTCTCAGATTAGCGCACTAAAACGCACAGACAAACAGACAAATAAAATTGGTCAACGTGGACTGTATCCTAACCATTATCATTATGACAGAAGACACGTGTCTAGTAGCCAATGGATCAATGGGACAGTGGACAAATTTCTAAAAGTTAAAGAACTCTTGAAAATTATATTTTGTTACTTCTATGCTGACTTGGTGATTTGTTACAGACTTTATTCAGTATCTTCTTGAAAAAAATCACGAAACACTACAATGTAAGCTACTTACCATAAAATATATTGTTGAAGACGTTGGAAACGGTATAAATATCCATTAACCGAGTAATAAGACACGTAAAATGGAGAGTTTTATTGTTACTCTGCCTGTAAAAAACAATGAAACAGTAGGACATTTCAAAAGAGTACCGTTATATAGAGCTGAAAGGTCAGCTCCAGTAAACTTTGTTGGTTACTCTCATTTTTTTGCTTTTTTACGAGCAAATGAGTGTTTTTAGGGTTTCATAGCCCAGCTTTAACAAGAACCTTGATAATTTTATCACGTCCGTTTGTGTGTTTGAGATAATAACTCAAAGGTTACGTGATTGTTTTTATTAGGTGATCTACGGGTTTTGCGATTCCTTAGCTTAATAGCTAGAAAATATACGGTTCCATCGAGGAGGTACTAATGCCATACTAATTTTTAGCGTGAGGCTTACTTGCATTTCGGTAGAAAGGTGTAATTGCCGGCTCACAAATGAGACGACTACCTTAGTCCTTAAGAGTAATGACGAATGATCGATTTCAAGTGGTATTCTTGTTCTTTATAGAATTGACTATAGATATCCATGAAGTTGACATCAAGGGGACAGCATATTCTTTTGCTACAACTATTTCAGCAGAAAAAAACCTATATCTTTTTTATCTTCATCTGTTCGTATGTCAGAAAGATTTTACTCACAGATAATTAGCATTCAAATACGAAACTTGAAAGATGTCTTCTCTACCGCTATACAAGGAAATAGTAAAAGTAGTAGTAGTTTTTAAACAACCTTAGGACATAAATCTATATGATATAGAACATAAATATAGTTCATCAGATATTTTCTTCAAACGATAAAAATGCTCCTTCCCCCGCCTCTCTAACTCTTGAACTACAAAACATAAAATTTTTGAAAAAAAAATACAACAAAAATGATAATTAATAATATGTATACATTGTGTGTGTTCTTCCGTTGCTTTATAAAATGGTAGTAGCAAATGAGCTTGCATATTATTCGAAGGTTACCAACTCCACATAAAAAGGAGTCCCATTCAAAGTCAATCATAATTGTATTGGCTACTCTTGAAGAGTAAAACATCTATCTCGACCGTGAGCGACTGCCACACCTTTATAGAGAAATACCAGACTTGCGTCACGTTATAAACGGATGTAGCGGTAGTACCTTTCCGGTCAAATCGTTCAGGTTCGACCTCACCAGAACTCGTCACTGTACCAAACCCTACACGCACTTGGCTACCTTTTTATTACTCAATTCTCATTCTGCTTATTTTACTTACAATATAATTTTAAGGGTGGGAGAACTATAGTTCGATCGCCACTCTCATGAGTGGCGGTGGTATCTTCTGGATTATGAAATCCGCCGTAAAGTATTAGTTGTTTTTCGGTTGGAGAGGTGCGGTTGTCGGCTACACTTTGAAGCGAGGCGACCACCTTAATCCTCAGGAGTAGTAACGTATCTACGTTCGAGCTCAGATAGGACTTCAGTCGTGTTTGTGAATGTACATGCATGTCTATGAGCTGCGACTACTTAACAAAAGTTCGTTTGCGTACTCGTTTGCTAACACATAAAAAGAATGGTGGCGAGAAATGACGTTAATAACTAACATCAATTACAATAGCGTGTAACGGAAGAATAATTCGTACGTTATCGAGACATGTAACGTGGAGCTCGTTATAATGTGTTAGTAATGGATTTTTGGGACGACAAGCATTTCTATTAGGGAAAAATAGGCCGTATTCTGGATCCACAACTCTCGTGACAACGTGATGTATTACTTTCGTATCATATTTACAAAATGTAGTCGTCGCGGGAAACTTGGCAGATGTAGAACATCGGAATTGGTTATTGAAATTATAGGGCTCGTCCTGTCCTGTCAGTTCTTTACAACGACTACGTAATTTCAGATGTCCTCGTTTTCTTCTCATCTCACATGAAGTTTTTTCGCGACTATTTAACGTCAGGTGGCCTTCATGGTCGTTTCCTTCTCTTCTCGCATAAAGATTTTCCTACTCATAGTAAAATAATTGAATATGTCTCATAAAGCATAAAATTACGTAATACTTACAGCCAATTTAAACTATATAAATTATTTTATTCAAAATTTCTACGACCAAGTCCAAGTTGAAACTGAACATAAATTTGATGACTTTAGAAGAATGAAGAGAAGAAAGACTTTGGAATTAAATATAAATTCAGAAGGGTCTTTCAAGGATTTTATAAGCAGTTAAAAGGTATTCACTCACGGATTAAAAAGAGTTTAATTGAATCAAAAGTAAATAAAATGTAATAAATTAACTTTTCATAATTATTCTATTTTTATCTCAAACATGAATTACATTAGTTACATAAACGACAGCTGCTCTTATTATCCTATTAAATACGTAATTATCAGAACAACATCTTTGAAAGTAATTAGGCACTTTGTACAAGCATTAAATCAGTCAATGCGTAGGTGCCTGTAGAATTATGGTTTACTCCACGTTCTAGTAGGCTTTTATCGGTAATCAGAACAAACGGTTCTTTGTACAAACGGAGATTAAATACGTTTATAGGCAATTAACGATAATTAATGTTATACAGTTGAAGCAACATCCTTGGATTCTTTAATAACATTAAGAAAATGTTACTGAAAATGTTCCCCTAATAAAACAAGCCTGTGTAGATGTATTTTAAAGATAAATAAATTAAATAAAAAACAATTATTTACTGTAAAAATGCATTGCTTTATTAGACATTAGCATTACTTCCTTCACACGGTTTTCTACACTCATAACCTTTGGATTCCCTGTGTTGTAAATGCCATGTACTCACAAGAAATAGACACATTCTCAGATCAAGAAAATAATAATAAATTAATAATTTAAATAATTGCCTCGCCGGGAATTCCACCTGGAAGATTCTGCAGCTGGTATGGTAGCAACCACGCCACGCTAGCCGTCACTTAATTATTGATAGCATAGATTAACAATTGGTATCCATTATAAGTTAATCTATGGAAAGATCTTTTTCGTCTAAATGATATACTTAATAGAAATTGTTTATTTATTACGTTTAAAACTGGTAAAGCACGCACGATATCCGTACATTCATACATTCATACATTCATACATTCATACGATCTCCAAAGGTTACTGATCTTTACTTTTATTGGTTTTAAAAGAACAAAGAACGAGTGTCTAGGGAAATCATGTGTCTTAAAATACTGACACATCCATTTGTAAGGTACAAAGGTAAAAAAATTGTTACCCTCGCATGAATTTGAATTTCTGTGTAGGCCCATGACGTGAACGAGTGCTCGTTTTCAATGCAAATAATCGTCAATTACTTATGTAACAATTTCATATCAAATAAATGTGTATGGATCACGTAATGATAAAGAGTCGATAACCATCGCATATAATAATATGCTACAAGATTTTACCCGTCGCTTCGCTCGCATTAAAACGCTTAAATAAATAACAACGATCATAAATATACGATTATAACATTAGTAGGGTTTAGCTTTTGCCCGCACAAACGTCGATATTACGAAATTTTATCTTTAGCGCTCTTTTATACCTTCTTAAGGGTTTAAACCTGTTTAGGTTTGACTTGTATTACAATTAGTTTTAAGATTTTCTTTCTTGGAAATAACATGTAAATAAACTATTGAATTTATTAAGGATGCAATTTCCAAAACTCCTTAGCTCATTCACGCTTTATAAAAAACATATTTGTAACTCCAAGTCAATATATAAATATAAATATAATCATTTTCTCATTAAATTTCATCGTATCTCAATATTAAAATCTCATGTATAAAATTCATTGTAATTACCTTTCGATTTTCTAATTGTAATATGTTTTTTTTTAATAAGGTCTACTCATTCTCATTTTGGGAGAAAATCCAGCAATGCGTCAGTAATGGATTGTTGTGCATAATAAAAAAAAACTATGAATAATAATCTGTATCTTTCAAACCCAGCAAGAGTTCATATCCCAAGCCTGCCTAATTTTTAGAAGTTATGTGCAATAAAAAATGAATTATCACTTGCTTTGTTTCATACCGTCTACACCAAACAATTTCTTTTTTTTACATTAAATTACATTACATTACATTAAAAAATAGGAAACGAGCATATGATGTTAAATGGTCTTTGCAACTTTGTATCGACTGAAGCTCTGCCTGACGTGCATAGAGGCGTTGCTACACCTGAGGACTGAGTTGGACGTATCGCTTTCTATGAAGCCGACAATCGCACTTGTCCTACTGAAATACAAGTATTGTTTTACAGTGGGTTATGCAGTCGGTGGCGGTACCAACCCAGTCGATCTATATATATCATTTTGCCGGGTTATAGCCAAAACAGCAAACGATTACTTGTGTTTCGGTTGGAGAGGTGCCGTTGCCGGCTACACTTAGAAGCGACGCGAGGTTCTTAGTCCTCAGGAGTAGCTATTTTCGAACTCAGCTAGGATTTCGGTCGTGTTGGTGGTTGTACGAGGATGTCTATGGGCTGGAACTACTAGACATCAGATGGTTAGCATGCTCATTTGCTACTCATCTCACATAAAAACAATACAAAATCCCAGGGGATTAAAAAGATCGGATTAGGTAAACGGTAAATTCTATTGACGTAAAAAATTAGGATCTTTGTGGAAATTTTCAAGGAGTAAAATAAATCGGATTAGCTGACCGATCCTATTGATGCAAAAATTCAAGATCTTTTACAAAAGGTAAGATAAATCTCTTTGTGTATATAACCGTTGTGTAATTTCAGCGTGAATGAGCCTTTGGAGCCTGCAAACTTAGATAAGGAAGAGGTTTAATTGGAACAAGTTGTGGAAGGTAACCCTATAGGAAAAGGTTATTTAAAAACCTGATTCTGTTACAGATAAAAAGACATTGAATAAATTTTGTTACAAAAAATTAAAACGAAGAAAGAAAGAAAGTTTGATAACTTTTTTCTTTTTTTAGAATTCAATTAAAAATTGGAGATTACCGACCGATTATGATTAAGATTATAGACGAATATAGATACGGTATTCTTATATTAATATTGCACCGTATACGTTCGTGTAATGATTAATAATGTAGAAAAAGATAGATATGGCATTGTATTATAGCCCGTATTTCATACTGCAACACACTACCAAAATACTCCAATTTCGCTTCCGGAATTGAGTTCACTATGCAATTTAGACGGATGATATGGAAACTGTCGGAAGACAAAACGATTCCCCACATTCGTTCACTATAACTAAAGCAACATAGACATTTGCAGCGCATATTTTGTAGCGCAGTCTGTATAAATAAGCTATCGACAAAGTTAGGGACATCGGCTGCGGTCAGGATTAGAATGGGTGACCAAATTTCATGAGATTTTTTTGGGTTTTGACCCACGTTAGCAAAGTCAGTCTTGTTGTCATCGATTGATTTTTAGTCGTTAACCCTTTTTTCAGTGGCTATAAAGGTGGTTCGGTATCCAGGTTAGCTACGAACTCATGCCACTATAAATTTGCATTGGAGAAGTGTGGTAGACTATATTCCTGAACTACTTTAATTGTGGAGACAAACGCATGCCTAACAGTAAGATAAAATAGTTTGCATTTAACAAAATTTATACCTAATGTAGAACATAGACATAACTTCTTTTTAAACTTACTTTACACCTTCCAAACGTATTATGCATATTTTCTCGAACACACAAAATTAACACGAAAAACTAAATTATCTGAATAATATGTGATTAAAACCAAAATAAATGTTAATTTTTCAATTATTTTCTAATAACCATATTTTCTACTAAAACCAGTTTTTTCGTTAATATAATAATTTATTTATTTTATCTTAATAAGCTTTCATAAGAAATTAAATTGATAAGTAAAACCAGTAAAGCATAAAGAGTAGTCTCACTGTAGTATAAAATTAACATTTCAAAATTTTCACCCATATTCAAAGTACAAACACATTATTTAAATATTATTTTGAAGTCTTATAGACTTTATATATTTTATGTGATTAGAGAAATTATCACGCAGACCACTGGATCTAAAGTAGTTGCTACAGCCCATGGACATACACATACAACCTCAAACAGGACTGAAATCCTATATGACGTTGAACATAATTGCGTTGTTATTCCTGAGGACTGAGATTGTTGCCTCGTTTGTAAGTATAGTCGGTAAATAAAGATTTTATTGCATTTAGTCGTTTTCTAGCCTTAATAAATAATACTAAAATAGCTGTCTGTATACTCAGACTACTTAAATATTCATGAACTTGGTCGATATCCAACAATAGACACCTTTTAGGTACAAATACAAACGCTGAAAATCTTTCAGCATTTGTCCTATAACTGTTTTCTAACATATTTACGATCAACTAGCATTATATATTATAGCAATTGTTGGAACTATTTATTTTAACCATTTTTGGAGCGGGTAACTCCAGATAGTCTTTACGATTTTTTGCCAATTTATTAATTAAGGAAATTAAAACGAAAAAATAAACAAATATTCTAATACCAGTAATAATTACTTTTTTAAATATAAAAATAATTATTAAAGATAAAACTATCAATTAAATTATCAACACACGTAAAGTAAAGGGTATGTAATGTTGTAGACAGCATTCTGCATAGAAGGGATAGCTCAGCCAGAAAGAGCTGATAAAACACGGAACCAGCCACATTTAACAATATAAATTTAATTGATATACAACCAACATGTAAAATAATTAGCTGGAGTAATAAAAGGCTGATTCGGAGGACAGTGTGGATGAACCTTAACTAATTCAAAGTAAATATTAATCTTAGCTTTTGGCCTCTGAGTACACTCGAAGCGGTTAGCACAGTTTGTCTATGTAAGTAGGCACCTAATGAGAATTAAATATTTGCTATTTCATCATGTAGCAGATTAAATATATCTTTTTTCGTATCAAAGAGAAAACTTCAAAAGATACCCAACCATTAGCGAGTGAGATTAGGTAATGTGAAACTGGTACTCATTAAAATCCGTGAAGCGAAAAAATTTGCGGCTAATGGGGAGTCGGGTACTGAATAGTTAGTGTCTCCTAAAATTATTTCAGCAGCTGAAAGGTCTGCAATGTTACCTACAGCTAGTTTAAAATGACTTTTACAGTTATGTTTAACTGATGAAATCTAGGTTCTAAATCCATTGGATTTTTAACACTCTTTTATTAGCTTGTTTTAATAAATGTTCCGCGATAACATATGTATCGATTTCAATGATTTTAATATTTGGCACGGAAGTCTTTACAAAATCAATCTATGAAACATATTTAACTACCATTTAATTTTCCTTCCTTATATTTTTCTGCATGTTACCTTTTATTTCTTATAGAAAAACTAAAACCAAATAGTCACGGTATTCTGATTATATATCACGTACACAATCGTAAGTAACTTTACACATACTGGAATTATCGGAAAATTTGACTCACATATAGTTCTCGATGTACCCTGACTAGTATCGTATAGACCTATACACAATTCTCAACAATGACACAAATAAAAGAATGTAATTAGAGGGAAAATATAAAGTGACAAACGGTTCACTAATAATCAAAATTTTACATTAATACATGCTTGTATAATGGTTGGCATATCCACGTAAATAGCTATATCATTGTTGAAGGAGTCCAAATGCTCAAAAATCTACAAAGATTAATTCATTTTCAATCTCCACATAGACCAAGGCAAATTTGTAATCTCGTACGTCAGTCAATTTAAATTTTATAACATTTTACTAATATCATCGCGGAATACATTTCACTATTGTCGATTTTTATTGCCGGGTTATAAATTTAAGCCGTGACAACCGATCATTTAACTGGTTCAAAATATCGGCAATTAAAAATAGTTAGTAATGTCGTGTTTACCCGGTAAAGAGTAAAATTTGAAATTACAAAAATATGGAAGCATACAATTGACGAGTGCAAAATGTAAATGTTCCGCAAATTTATTTGAATGCAAGGGTTATAATATTGCGACGTGATCTAGATAGTCACTGTCGCGAAATCGAAGCGACGGAAACTTGTCCAGCTTTCCCAAAAATACACGAGAGTTAAATCGTTTAACAATTCTCTCTCTAGTGTGCGAAGTAATTGGTCCACGTGGGCGGAATTAAAATGAACAACCCGAATTCATTTTACTATAATCCTAAGTCATAACCCTATATAACGTTAGCCAATGAAGCAAACTTGTGCAAGCCAAATCCCCGGGAATTCGGGAAACGTGGCTAATCACCATTTATTGCTCGTTAGCGCCATCCAAGATGGTGCTAAGATATTTCTTTTAATTATAGCTGCTACCTTATTTTCAATCTAATTTTACTAAAATCGTTAAGAATATTACCTTTGATCGACGGTTTTTAAATTCGCTTCAGAGTAGGACCTACACAACCTTTAAATAGATGACCTTCTTATTGATAATTTAAAATAAGAATGTAAAATGAACCTTAATTATAATATTAAAAACCTTTTTCGCAAGTTATACGTAGGTATAAAACTCGCCATAATAATGTAGCAATATTTATAATAAAAAATAATAACGCTTATAAATTTTAAATTCATCATCAACCCATTACAATCTTACTTCTAAGCACGGGTCTACTCTCAAATCAAGATAGGATCGAAATGCGGGTTGGTAGACTTAACGTATGCCTACAAATAATATTACATTTAAATGCTTGAAAGTTTGCAGTCTTGTAAATGTCAGGCGGTTCTTCATAAATATTCTTATTTCCGATATTTTAAATACACGACATAAATCATGGTCACCACTATGTTTGTGTGATTATAATATGTAAATAATATTTGTAAAATCCACAATCATATGTTTCAAATCGAATGATCATTTATTTTTAACTAATTTTATGCACGACTTCTACGACGAACGACGAAATTGGTTTACGTCTTTTATCTTAGGAAAATATCCATAGGGAATCCTTTGGAACCGTCGCGTTATGTAATGTAAAGTTCTGTACTATGCAACCTAAGTTCGACCTTGTAATAAGATGTCGCAAATGTATTTTTAATGCACTCTGGAGGCTAAAGTGCTTGCAAATATTATAAGCACCGCGCTTCATACGAGAGTGCCTTCAGTTTAGTTACTTAATTTAGTGTAGTATAAGTACTTATACTACTTACTTCTTACTTGCGAAGTACTTCTATTTAGTTATCGCTGACGTAAATACAAACAGTGCCTTTAGTATGAGTTTTACTCGAAAACGAAATTCGTAATCAAAAATTTTATTCACAAATCAACAGACAGCGTTTGTAAACTATCGTAGTAAAATTTGAGGGTACATAATGTTAAATTTGACAAAAACGTGGCAGCAATACATCTATGGCTGACCTCAATTTCTAAATTCTATTTTAAAGTCTTGAAATTTTAAAGTTAAGCTAAATTATCCCGAGAATACCATTTGAAGTCGATAATAAATGACATGAGCGACAACCACTTTTTTAAGTTAGAAGGCTGGTAAACGTGTGTGCGACCCGATATTGAATGGTCGCTGTAGCCCAAATACATCCAACTTAAAAATTTTAACTTGAAGTCTTGTCTGATATCGTATGTTGATTGGTACTTGTGAGGACTTAGATTGTCGCATCGATTTCCAATCGAAACAAAAGAATTGCTAGGCAGCAGCAGCAGCAGAGTGGCGCTGGTACTTCCCCGATGGTATATTATATATTATATATAGGTGGGAGAATTATAGTTCGACCAAGAAGGTACCACCGCCGCCCTCATAATCCCCCGTAAGGCATTACTTGTGTTTCAGTTGGAGAGGTGCAGTTGCCGGCTACACTTTGAATCAAGGGGACCATCTTAGTCCTCAGGAATAGCAACGTATCTACGTTCAAGCTCAGGTAATCCTACCTGAGCTTCGGTCGTGTTTATGGTTGTACGAGGATGTCTATGGGCTGCAATCATTTAACATCAGGTGTTTTGTATGTTCGTTCGCTACTCTTCTCATAACAAACATCTACCTCCCATTAACCATCATTTGGACATTTGTTTCATTGCTATTGCATTTAAATAAAATGTTAATAAATTGAATTAAAAACGAAATCCGTATACGTAAAACTATACAAACCTTAGATAAAATCAACTTATTGCCGTTTATTTCTGCATCCACGGATGTGGCATTTTCAGAAATACATTTTCGTATAAGGTCAGGGGTCATCTTTATTTGAGATCACTGCGCTGAATGCAAACTGCTACAACATAATATGTGGTAGGTATAGGAGGTCCAGGTATATTAATTATAGTTACAATTTTTGAAAACCATGCCAATCACCTAATAGTAAGTAGTCACAGCCCATTAACATCCATGTACAATAACAAATATGACTAAAATGAATGAGCTCGAACATAGAAACGTCGCTACTCCTAAGGACTAAGATGGTCGCCCCGCTTAAAAGTGTAGGCGGCAACCGCACCTCTTCAACACAAAACACACACACACACACAAAGTAATGCTTTACGGCGATATATCCACCATCACCCTCATAATCCGCCGTGAAGCAAGATTTGTGTTTATTTGGAGACCAGCGGTTGTCGGCTACACTTAGATGCGAGGCCTTAGCCTTCATGAGTGGCAACGCATCTCTGATACATGGACGGTAGTGATCACTTATCATCCCAAGGACTACGCGCTCGTTGACTACTTTATTTTATAATAGTGTCTAAAAAGGTGTTTTGTGATGTTGGGACTGTGTCCACAAGCTAGCATTTCAAATGAACGGGTCCCTGCAATAAAGATAATATTACGAGCTTAGGGGCTATGATACCGGTATCCTACACGAGGGTTCAAATCTTTTGACATATGTCTCTGATTTTTCGAACTATATGCTTATTAAAAATTAATCTCTAATTGTATTAATTATAATTGTTTCACTTTACTTTTTCCCGTAACACGTAAAAGAAGAAGAAAAATCAAATATTTTTCTTCTTCTTTTGTTGCAATTTTTCTCCTAAATAGCACTACTACCTTGCTTCACCATCCCTATATAGAGTCATGTTTTTCTTTAACTTAATCATTGTTCTTTCCCTTGTATTTTATATCTTGTGTAATTTTAGTCAATAAACCAAGAATAGATTTGTTTTAATGCTGATCGATAACATAGTGAGTATAAATGCGATTCTAACTGTTCTCTATGAAGTTCTCAAAAGTTATTTAAAGTCTACTAAATTATTAGGAGAAGACTAAGAGTGACTCCTCAATTTGAGGTGAGAGTTTGATATCCGCACCTAAAAAGGTGTAGTATAATAGTCGTTCGCCTGTCACATAAAGTTTTTGGGTTACACAAATTAAATCACTTCGTGTTCGGTAGCCACCGTCAATCTCAATTTAATTACCTGACCTGACTGTGACATTTAATTTTGCCGACGTGTTAAAATGTCACCTCTTAATACAACAGATTTAGGAAGGAATGACCCGACCCGTACGTAAATTACATATTATTCCAACCTGTTATTTTGAACGTCCGTATAATTTAGTAATAATTCCTTCCTTTGTACATTTACTTTCTTTCCAGATATAAAAGTGATGTAAAAGTGACCAGATATAAGAGCTATAGCTCTACTTCCTGTAAATATAGAAGAAACGCCCTATCTTCTCAGCAATAAAAACCACTCATTTAAAACTAAAATGTTTCATTCCTTAACGAGCCTTATAAAAGTGTTTGAGGCAATTTATATCGTAAGACGCATATTTCGACGTTAATGACATTAGCGAGAATAAAAATGAGAAAGAAAAAACTTTTCTTTGAACTTCACAAATAGGGATTTTTGTTAGAAGTTTCGGAGCAATGACACTGACTTATATTGAGATACCTTTTGGAACTTAAAGAGCAGTGGAGATACGACAAAGGTCGTATAAACTTTCCTTTTTATATCTCATTGTCTCATTTTCACTTCCTATTTAAAATTGTATATAAAATTACCCAAAACTTGAAGTATAATATAATACTACTATATGTACTATGTGTACTACCGTTTGACCGGGGTACGACCGCCGCTCTAATAATTTGCCGTAAAACGTTACTTGTGTTTCGGTTGGAGAGCCAACTACACTTACTAATAAGGCGACCATCTCAGTCCTCAGGAGTAGCAACGCATCTATATATCAATTCAGGACTTTGGTCTTGTTTAACGTTGGACATTGATGAGCTGTAGGGTCCATTTACCATTAAATAGACTGCGAGCTCGTTCCCTATTAAAAAAACATTTTAAACTAATATCAATGCGTAATTTATATATTTTATTACATTACGGACAATCACGATTAACGCTTTTTAGTTGCCTATATTTCGAACCAGTTGTATGATTTGTGATCACAGTGAAACTATTTCGTGGTTAATCGTGAGTACCCGTCATTTAATAAAATGAAAAAAACATTTTAAACCATTTCTTATATAATCCATATGCATATATGTGTTTTTGTTTTTTTTTTTTTTATCATTGTTATTATTTTTGTTTGTAAGTTTGTGTTTTTACTTTAAAAAAATTGTATACTGTGTCACCCTTACCGTGAAACAAGTTTATTTATTATTATTATTATTATATATAACCATGTCCATACTAATATTTTAATGTGAATGTAACTTTGTTACGCTTTTACGCCAAACTACTAAACCGATTATCATGAAACTTTATACACATATACTTAGAGGTTTTAAAAAGGACATACGATACTTTTTATTAAAAAATATATATTTTGGCAGACATGATTGTTTTCCAAAAAAATTGAAAATCTAGCAGGTACAAAACCTTCAAACTACTATCTTATTGATTATAGCGTCAGCGTTTTTTATTTTTTGTACATTTCATGTTATGTTGTTCTGTCACATGTAAGCAATACTAAAGCATTTTTTTTGAGGTTAGGGGCCAGTTTATTGTTCTAGTTATTACTCGCTGTAATGATCTTTAATATCTATTTAGGCATTTAACGCGAGCGAAGCTGCGGGTAAAATCTAGTACAAGTATATATAAGAGCATGCAGTCCACCTGACGTTAAATTATCTGCTACAGGCATACGTGACCGACCGCAAATGTCAATCCGTACCCGTCAAAAGGCGATTACAGTCGTCTGTGCGGATTCGATTATACGCTAGACTCGCAGTTCGTATGTAGATTATAGACTTCATACATGAATGGACAGAACACACACACGTAACTTTATTCTACCCATATCATAGTGAATATTTGTAGTATGAATCCTGCTTGATATTAGAAATCCGCGCTAGACATCCTCAGACCATAAGATTTACGAGTACTCAACCTCACATATCCATTACTTCTGATCCACAATAATAAGATACTCTCTAAACTCTATTTCCTGTGGTAGAAAAAACTTAGTTCAACTGAGGAGGTACCTCTGCCGTGCTAATATTATATTATGAACGAATTCTTGCGTTTTAGTTGGAGAGGTGTGATATCCGGGTACAATGATAATCAAGACGACTATTTTATTTCTCAGGCAACGAATCTACGCACGACCTCAAATAGATGGTCATTTCTATTTGGAGTTGGATATGAATATTTTTGGACTTCTTAATAGAATATTTGATAGGTGGTAGAAC
>DWON01002823.1:0-19559 GCA_018251015.1 Phocides pigmalion okeechobee
CACACTCTCACACACACACACACACACGCACACAAACACACACACACACACACACACACACACACACACACACACACACATATATATACAGCGAAAAGGCAGCCGAGCTATCCGAAAAAACAGTCAGCGTCGCTTATGAGCATTTATAACATCAGAGAAGTTGGCAATGCATCGCCGGCTTTGGAGGAGAGCTCTCTTTGTATTTTTATATTGGTTTAGGAGCAAACGAGCGTGCAGGCCACCTGATGTTAAATGGTGTCTGCAACCCATGGCTATCTACATCCAAACTTAAACAAGACTAATCCTAACTAATCCTGTCCGACACCATGCATAAATGTGATGCTACTCCTGTGGACTGAGATGAACGTTTCTCATGTAAGTATAGCCGGCAACGTCTTTCCAACTGGAGTACAAGAAATGCTTTACGGCGAATTATGATAGCGACAGTACCTCCCTGGTTAAAGCCCCTATGCAAACCTTTGCAGCTCTTTTAAATTGTCCCATACTAGATACCTTAAATATTTCATTCTATATCTAGTATATGTACGTGGGAAGTAGAACACGCAAAGTGAATTGTTGAGGACCACGAATCTAGCTCATGTGAATGGAATTTTAACCTTCAGTGAGAGGTTCGGTGGAGAAAGGATGACGTAGGTACCAAATCTAGCAGTCATATGCTTTTAAAATGTATGTGTTATTCTGACGTATATTTTCACAAATAATTAAAAAACAATGAGTAAAAAATGAAGCTGATCCTCGTAGAAGTACAATGATTTTCCAATTTTTTATTTTTATCGTATCGTACAAATCGTAATTCTTACATACATTAATATTCGTATCAATAGTGCGGTCTGAAGTAACATATCAAAAGAGAAACTCTCAAATTCAAGTCAGGTTCCCATATAACAATATATATAATATAATAATGTACTTTGTGCCAATACGGAACCCTTAGGTGACTAAGCTTATTTGAACTTACCTATTTTTGTTATAGACTGAAAGGCATTATGAAGATAGTTCCGAAAACTCGCAGTTTTACTAAGGCCTAGATTTTAAAGGACCTTGAATAGGTATAAAACTCAAGCTATCCTAATTGCTTCACTTAAGCAATTCAACTAAAAGAGGCACTAAAAATGTTTAAAAAATATTCTACGAAGTATTTTGAACATCAAAGAGGGATAATAATTATTTTTCTCGAAGAAAGATATTTCTTTTCATTGGATATATCTGTACAGAATATATTGAGGAGCAAAGATAGTTATCTGCCACTTGTGACGAGGCTTGGATGTACAACTAAAGCCTCGTTTTAATACTCCGACCTATTTCTGGCAGTCACATTCAATATTATACCTTTTTTGAATTGGTATCAGATTGGTCGACGTACCTATTAACATTGTCTTAATTTCAATGTAATAAAATATATTTGTGGTTGTCAGTATGCAATAAAAAATAATAACTTAATATTGTTTGATAGTTTTGTTCTTAAAAGTTGTAATTAAAACATCCATCAGCGAAAACGATTCTACTTTCAAATGCAGATCAAATTAGATAAATTTAAGAACGTAATTCAAACCTCAAGGCTATATTACAGGTATCCAATATCCTTACAAAAGCTCGAGATCCAAGATTCCAATTCCTATTTTTACAACACTTCTATCATCAAAAACACAGCGAAGAAATACTTAGAAGGTTAATGGATAACGTAAACGTACGTAAGTTTCCAACATGAACAGAATGATAACACAGAAATAAAATTAATTATAAGAGAACGCAATCACACCTTACCTTAAAACTCGGGTCCACAACATTATTTACCGCGTAAATAAATACGTTACTTGAAAGGGATGTAATGGAAACAAAATTACGAACACAATACCTTGTGTGGGTATATTTCTAAAAGATTTTAACCATTCTACTCGACATGTCACACTGGGTCCGAATAAACGATATACGATTCTAAGTAAACATTTGTTTCAAAAATTACGCTTTCATAGAATTCCATTACAAATGTACTAGATTTAACCTGTGGGTTTACTCTCGAGATATAATCCGTAATGGATATAAGTAGTATGTATATAATTAGTAACACATTGCTTAAAAAGTAAGTTGTCTCAACAATAATTATTATCTTTGGTCATTGCTTAGTTACAATGTAACAGCTTAATAATATATAGACTATAATACGGTCAAAGCACAGGCGCTCTGTGGGCAAAATTTAACGTAGATTAAATAAATAGTGGTCGCGTTAAAGAAATAATGATATAAATAAACGAACAAGGTGACAATCTCCATCCTCAGGAGTAGCAACGCATCTATGCACAACTTTGGACATCACTTGAGCCTTTTTGTTGTTTTTGTGTTATCTTGAGCATGGTTGAATTTGGACATACATGCTCATAGACTACATAGACCATTGAATGTCAGGCGAACGAATATGAAATTCGTTTGCTACCCTTCCGTGATAAAAAGATAGTGAATATTTTCTGGTATTCATGTTTAATACGCTTAATTGTCTCGCTGGCCATTACTCGTTTGTGATAAAGCAAGTCGCTTGTACCGACCCGCGCCGAGTGCGTTAATATTTCACGCAGAGGTCATACCGAGATGGGCCACTCTATAAATTAATTCCGAATTCGGATTATGAAGCTCGAAATTTATTCGAGACTCTGAGAGTTATTGCGGAAGATTTGGACGTCGAATTCACAATTGGGGTTGGTACTTTTGTGGATTAAAAGGACATTTGTCTATGGGACTAAGGGACTAATAACTCTTTTGGTATTACTGCGGGCGTAGTTATGATGATTTTGCCTTTGGACCGTTATTATACTCAGAGAATATACGTTTCACACCTAACGCTTGATGAAATTTAAATTACAATTTTGTTTTCTTTACGTTGGTTTGAATTTTGATATTTTATTCTATGGATAATTTTAAAGTACAACAATTTGACAAATGTGTTATATCTACTAATTCACACTTGCCCATTATGACGGACCTTTTTCAATTAGTACAACAATAATCGTTGATGTTTCTAAGATACAGAGGTAGTAAACAAGAGTGCAGTCCATATGTTAATCCTCCTTGCTCCGAACAGATTCTTGCAATCAACAACGCATAAAATGGAAGTGTTATTTGAGATCAGACACATATGCTTGTTCTCCAAGAACGGAATTGGAGTCATCTGTCTCACCTTAACCTATTACAAGGTGCCTACAATAGTAACAAAAACAAGAAGTAATTGGTAACCTCTTGAGGACTGAGGTGGTTGTTTTCTTTATATGTATATATCTGACAACCGCTCCACTCCTACCGAAACATAGGATTTGTTTTATGTCCGGTGGAAACATAGTTCTACAACCTGCTTAATCTATATTTGTTTAGCTTATACTTCTGTCGGCATTTTTTGAAGTTGAAAAGTAACCTTTAAATGTAGTATTTCAAATAATATGGCAACCGAAGTCGTAGGCCACAGCTGATATAATAACTTAATGCAAAACGGCAGCGGAGGGTTAAGATCTACGTAATAAGAGCCTAATACAAACACATCCTAACAACAAGCTGAACTCAAACATTGATCTTAAGCACACAGAATCAAATCCTAAATCCTTGTACCATAAGCATGAAGTACGAAACGGCTAATGCTTTGTGTTCAGTATATTTGCCAAAACCTCTATAGGCTAAAATTCTTTTTCTCCTCACCTCTTCTGCGAAATGAAACACCTGAAGAATCGGGGCTAGTTTATTGTCATTCAAAAAGAGTTCTGTAAATGATCTACTCTAAATAAAAAAAAAAAAATATTTGACTTGATAAAAAGCGATTGAATAGAAGAGTTGATTCACGGTGGATAGTGAGGGCGGCGGCGGTACCTCTCCAGTTGAACTGTAATTCTACCGCTTGTAAAATTTTTCATCATCATCATTTCCTATACACTTCATAAGGAAATATTTGTTTGTTGCAAAAGTAGCAAACGAGCGTGCACGCCGTATTGTGTTAAATGGTTTTAGCGGTCATATACACATTTAGGTCCATTCTAAACAAGACTAAAGTCCTGTCTGACGTCGTGCGTAGACGCGTTGCTACTGATATAGTTCGGACTCAGGTAGTCGCCTAACTAGCAAGTGTAGCATACAATCGCACCAAATCGTTGAAACGTCTCCCTCTAAATTTATATTTTCATTATCATTAATGAGTAACTCAACTTAATGAGAATAACAAATATTAGGCCATTATTCACCAGACACCTTACGTATATTAAACTTTACACTCCTTTAAGATTAATTTACAGAACTCCCAAGATAATACAAAATACGTACCTGTAATTTAAATCCCAAACCACTGTGGGAACTGGAATCTTACCATTAAGTTATCAAACTGTTACAAGTAGCAACACCTCTTCAAAGTTTACAACAGTTTCTATTCATTCCATATCTATGTAGTAACTCCGGTTAACACACCATCTATATCTATCGAAATAATGTTATAGGTAACTAGATCACAATGTAGATATTGGAAGGGGTTTGCCTGTCTATAGTTGAGAGGATTAAAAATATCAACATACATACATATTGATATGGTATATTACGCTGATGAAGAGGTTTTAGTGTCCTTAAATGGATGTAAATACCTTATAATGAAATATTTATATTTAAATTTCTGTTTGGTTTGGTTATAAATGTGGAAGAACGGGGAGGTACCACCGCTGCCCTCATAATCTGCCGTAAAGCATTACTTGTGTTTCGGTTGGAGAGGTGCAGTACCGGCTATACTTTGAAGCAACGCGACCATCTTAGTCCTCAGGAGTAGTAATGTATCTACATTCGAGCTTAGAAAGGATTTCAATCGTGTTTGCGACTTAACGTCAGGTGATTTGCATGCTTGTTTGCTACTCTACTAACATAAAAAAACTTATGAAGGTACTTAAAGGTTGAAGTTTTGAAAAATAAAAGAAAGCAAATACATTGCAGCAAGGATCTACGAGGTCATTTAAGTACAGCGCGATAACCCCAACAAAGCTAGACGCACAATAGCAGGCCAAGTGACCAAGTATTATATTTTTGTGTCCCCGCATTGTTCGGCCCAAGGCTGCCTTTGTCTCCGGGGCTCGTTAATCATATTCACGCAGCAGAGGACGCGATAAGCACAAAGTGATGACCGGAGGTTCACGTGAATTGTTTCAATACAAAATTACCAGCTCAGCACGCCCGCGTTATTTATCAAAATCTTTATAACTTTTATTTTCAGTTTTTAGTTTAAACAGTTTGTAAGTGGTACAAAATTGAAAATACTTAGTCTAAAAATGATTCTTTAATTCACAAAATTTCTCTACGGCTGTCTTATCATTATAATTGTTTAAAGATCTCTTTGTTATTAGGACCATAACCGTAATAGTACCTACAATATGTCATTTATGTATTTATGAGTAATTATATTTATTTTTCTTCACAACATAAACTATTGTGTTTCCTTGTTGACAGGCGACAGCGGTTTAAGCATAAAAATGGAAGTATTAATGTATATATATTTTTTAAAAACGTGTCTACATTACAACTTTAATATATGTAGTACCAAATCCCTAATTAAAAAAGCGGAGACAAAAAGATAGACAAATAGCCGTGACAACGTTATAAGAGTTTCTCTTTGAGCTATTGAGCTATGGAACCTTAAAAAGGATACTTTTGTGTCCATTGCTTTGTTCAACCTTAAGGTTGCTCTGTCTTGTGCGAGCTCGTTAATCACGAACACACCAGTAGCGCAGTCAGATAAGCACGGCGAGACTGATGGCTACCAGTTCACATGGATCGCTTTGATATAAAAATGTATGGGATAAAGAATAAATAGTTTTTGCAACGCCATGTCGTTAATCAAAATGTGGATAAAATGATGTAAGGACAGCTGAACCTTTTTGTGCTCATTTCTTCATTTTTTTATGTTCATTCTTAGTTTTACTTTGATATTCCACTAATTCAAATGTAGATTTGCGAACCTAGAGGATCTAATTCACGTTTTAGCCTACTGTTTATACAGACTTTACATCTATAATTAACGATCTGTGTGTATAAATTATGAAATAATTACATTTAATTATTTAAATGATTAATTCACGTATAACTAATACAGACATTTATATAAAATATTAATTACTTTCTGCATGAAGTAAATATTGGATGCGTTTCCATTTTTTATGTTGTAAAAATAGCAAACGACATGGACATCCACGCCCAACATCGAACAGTGCTGAAGTACCGATGTCGTGCACGGATGTATTGCCGCTTCTGTAGACTGAGATTGATTGATTGATTCTGTTGACTGAGACCCCGCTTTTAAGGGTAGCCGGCGTCGTCTCTCAAACCGAAACATAAGTTACGCTTTACGCAGGTTGTACCACCTTAAAGAATACATAGTTCTATTCCTGACAGAGAAGTACGTCTTGAAAGGTTAATTTAAATGATTGTTTGTTTACAATACTTATGTTAGTATGTTGTAGATGCCAAAGGATATAAAATATTGTGTTCCAGAATGCTTCAACATTTGAAAATGTATGTAATATTTTTAAGGAAAATACACAAATCATCTCCAAACGTCATCTGTTATTCGAGAGGGCGCGGCGGATATCGCAATATTATCTTTTGATAAATAAACTAAGGCATTCGCAGCTGGGACTCAATTACTATTTCATTAGAAACTCGAGCGTTATTACATTCTACCGCCCCGAGATATCGCGGAGGAAATGAATTGTATCGTATTCTGTGGAGATGAACATCGCACACGTCGGAGTGCTTACAACATGAGTGCTAAGTGATAAAAGTAATAAATACACAAATAGCACTCTGAAGCGTGGCGACCACCTTAGTCCTTAGAAGTAGCAACGTAGTCGTATTTGTGGTTATACGTAAAAAATTATATATATTTATAGTCTATTCTCATGTAACAATCAATTAAGTGTAATGGTCATCATAGAAAGCAAAACGTTATGTTATCTTTAATTTGTTTAATTCGTTATTATAAGTAAATTAATCTGTTTCCGTTATATTGACTATTCCTGCATAAAAAATAAGAGTTTTATAATAAAATGCATCATCTTCCCTCACGTGTGCTATAACCCTTATTGTGAGCGCAACAAGACAAGTTAAGCGCAGCGAACCGACACGTTGAAATATTGGAGAGATTTTTTATTTGTCCGCAGTTCATTGTGCCTTGCTTGAGATTACTAAATCTTTCTACGTTAATAAAAATCTGTAACTCTTACCGACTTAGAGTTTGAGACTCGTTTCGAAACTCGTACACTAGTTTAGAAAACACACGATCAAATCTGGGATCAATTTTTAAATTTATGTTATCGATAAATTGTTTTTCGACTTTTTATACTCTCATGTAAATTCGCGAGGGACTCCCTACTTAATAAAAATATATGTTTTTTTATGTATAAGATGCATTTATTATCGATAAAATGCGGGAATGTCTTAATCAAAATCAGCTACTTTTTCCCACCGATGTTGACAATCCCTCGTAGCGCGAAGAAATGAACAGGGATTATTCAGGTATCCAGGGTTCTTTCTTTCCCCAGACTTCTTCTCAAGCGGGTCGAATACCCTCCAGATGCAGTTCCAGAGATGCAGCGTCAAGTCGTACGATATATCTCATATTGTCCATAATCCAATGTAAGCAACATTACCTATACTACGTCATCCAAAGGGTGTCAAACCAATTTACCAATTTCATCATAGAAATCTAAACATTGCAAGGGATTTCAACGAAACTGAATATTAATGTCAAACAAACAAATAATTCACCTAAGATATTACATAAACAATACGTGTCCCTGAAGCTATCAAAGGGATTCATAATGATATCGACTGGGCGGGAACCGAGAAATTGGTTTCGTTTATTCCGATACAATATCGCTGTATTCAAGGCAACCAAATCGACGTTGAGCTATTCGCAAATGAAAAGATAAAAGCTACAAACATTTCCAATGATTACTGACTTGTCATACCGTACACAAGATAACGAATGATCACAGAACGAGATTCTTTTTTTTTGAGCTTAATTACACCATTGAAATTTGTATTACCTGTCAATGTCAGATAAATAAACAACATTCTTAAAAGTTTGCGTTTTATTACAAGAAGTAATAAATTAACTGTTGTTCAATTTTATTTATTTATCATTTGTTCTAGCATTCACTTTTTGTAGGAATATCATAAATTTTTTCTCGCTCTATTTATTACGAATGTTGATGGAACAAGTTCCTCACGTTTCCTGAATTTTTCTGGAACGGCACGACTCTAAGTAATCGTTTGCGGTTGGAATTGAATTTGAATTCATGCTTTTACTCGGCAGTTATTTTGTTAGCGTCTATAAAAGTGAATTTTAAAGTTGTTTATGTATGGCGAGCATGAATGTCGGCGGCTTATGGATTAAAAGCTGCCGCTCCTGCTCCGTGTTGTGTATCGTTTTCATTTGAAACTGGTTTAACAGAAAAGGAAATAAATATTGTATGCAATGTACGTTGCGGTTCTTTTATGAATTTTGTTAAAGTATGTAATATTTCAGATTTAAATTTATTTCATGTTCTTCGAAATAAATTCTCATTAATGACTGCGTATTTATACCAAATATCTATAATCCTTTTGAAATTAAATTTAAGTCGTATTTACTCAAATTCAAATAACTCTTTTTAATATAAATAACAAACACTGCTTATGACTCGCTATGGAAAATAAATTTAATACGTGTTAAGAGATGCATATACTCCTTTAAAATATAAACGTTTATTTTAATGTTAGCAAAGTAGCCAATGGTCTTCGTAACCCACGGACATCTTACTAATCTTCGAACAGAACATGAGTCCTGCTTGACATCTTGCATTGATCGTGCGGGGATTACTGAAGACTCAGATGGTCGCCTCAGGTGTAGCCGACAACGATAATTCTCTAAATGAAACACAAGAATTGCTTTAATGTGGATAATGAGGGCGACGGTGGTACCTTCCGCGTGGAAAAGTAGTTCTACCACTTGCAAATAATGATAAGATAAGCAAACGAGCGTGTAAGCTATGTAATATTGAATGGTCACAGCAACCCATGGACTTAATGGTTTAAAGGTGGTAGAGCCGTTAGAGCTCGTCCGGGGCGGCACCACCGACACCCTCATAACCCGCCGTAAAGCAACATGTTCTTCGTGTATTGTGTTTCAGTTGGAGAGGTGTGGTTGCCGGGTACATATTATTGGAGGCGATCATCTTAGTCCTCAAGAGTAGGAACGCATCCGCGTCCACCCTTAAATAGAACTTATGTTCTATTTGAGATTGGACGTGGTTGTCCATGGGCTGCAGTGACCACTTAACATCCAGGAGGCCTGCATGCCCGTTTCTTACTCTATCATAGTAAAAAAAACTTCATAATTCAACCTCAAATAGGATAGAAGTACTATCAGATCCCACATGTCTTAGTACTAGTGGGGACTAGGATGATTACAAACATTTCAATGTGGTTCTTTTGTGTTTTTCACTACAATGAGGCGAGAGTAGGTACTACCCTACCATGCTGCTCCTAAGCAAATTGATGAAGGCACTGAAACTATTTAATAATAATACTGCAAAAGATTTATAGGTGTAACATTTTTTTGTTATTCATTATCTATAATTACAATTGGGAGCTAAAACCGGTAAGTCTGAAATGGAATATCAGTATACTGGCATTTTTTGGCATCTCGCGGGAATTCTGCGGTTATATAATACAATAAGCCTTTACAATCTCTACATTCTAAAATATAATATTTTATTCTTATGAATATTAAAATTCTAAGTGAATCTGAACATTTTAATTTCTATGTTTATAATAAAAAAATCGAGAATTAATGTTCATAATATGTATATGTATACTAAAATTCTATATTTATTCTAACTTTACTAAATATTATTAATATTAATCTGATCAAACATGGCATACCTTTAAAGTAATTGTAATAAAGCCTAAACAATCTAAAGAGATCCGTGCCCTTGCAGCCTGGTGTCGAGGACGCTGATCGTATTTCCGCACTGAATAGCGATCGCAATTTTTGCGTAAGATATGAACCAGTCTTTTCGTCACCGTCATCATCGAGCAAACGTAGGAAAGATGATCAAAGTGAGTGGTAATTCTTTAATTTCCCCTTTTGCAATCGGACTTAAAGTATACTTATTACGTCAACTAATTCACATTACACAATCGTATATGACAAATAAATATACAAATTTTAAAATGTCAGATTTAAAATTCAATTTTAAAATAATATAATAGCTTTATGTTTTAATGATCAAATTTACAGACAGATTTCCGATCAGCGGATGATATAATCGTGAAATATATTACTCTTCTTTTGAGGTAGTCGGATAAAAACGAAGTGTAAAGCCAAAGCAGGTAGAACAATGCCAAGAAAACTCCACGATCCCTTGAAGCTCCGCTGATAAATCAATAAGTCGCTACGGCCCCTATAATCCCAACACGACAACGATTTTAGACCGAATCGTGGATCCGATTCTCCGACAATACAGCAAACTCGCTTTATCAATTCAATTGAAGTGTCTCCCACGTTTTTACAATGAGGTCGAGATCCAAATGTTGATTTTGTGACTTTATACCTTAATATCTGATATTTTCCTTTTATTGGAGACTAGTTACGGTATTTCCTAGACAAGTTTTTGGGACAGCCAAAATTTTCATATACTTTAACACCCGTAGCATTCAAATTAATAAACTTTTTACAGACCGATTGGCATGTAACGAACACTAAATGTTAAGTATAGTTATAATTTTTTTATATATTGTTTAATTATCACCGGCTGATTCATGAGGGTGGGAACTATTCAGAAGTGTGTCCGGAAGGATGACCGGTCAGCAAAAATTATCCACAATTTTGTATTGTGGACCGGTCATTAAACTACTTTTAAACTATATCCTCTTCTAACATAGAAAAGCTAAATTGAATTTCGGAGCAAACCCACAACCTCATTAACATTTAATCATATATAATATATAAATTCACACATCAATCAAAAATTAATTATGTACTTATTATGTTACGTAGATATCAATTATAATAGCATTTAACGAACCTATGAAAAAAAATGGTGTTATTTCCGATGGTGAGCGATCACTGCCGCACATCAACTCCGTACACTCTGGTGTCATATAATAATGAGCTCTACAATAACTTAGGCTAAAACCCCTCTCCAATCGAATATTATTCTTTCTACAGTACATATTACATTTTGTTCCAATATCATCACGGCGTTACTACATACATATCTTTAGTTAAAGACCCATATATAGTATCTAAGTAACTTGTAATGTAACAAATTAATTCCATTCTAGTAACTGTTTAAGTATTCAAGACTCCAGTTCAACATCACGCATGATGCGTTTACATTCCACTATTATTTCTAAAGTATAACAGATATTATATCAAAGTAACCAGGACTTGTTTACATGCGCGGTAATGTACATAGTTTCATAGTGTTACTACAACCAGTTATGCATAGAGCAGAACAAATAAAAGCACATTTTGTTGACCAACAACTGGACTATAAATCAACAGCAATCGCACCCACTCTCCCTGTTTACTCATTGCTCAGTTTGTTGACTGTTTGCTTGTTGTGCGATGTGTATGATTACACTAACGCCAATACAAACAGACAATATTAATTAGGACATGTCACATTGCGTTACGAAGGATACATGGCGAATGTCCGAAAGTAATAACTTAAATTAGAAATGTGGAAATACAATAAATATTACTGATATTATGACTTGTTTTTTGTCTGGAGGTAAAACCCTTCACGGTTCACGGTTCAAGGAAACGTTCACGGTTTCGTCGTGACCACGAACCATACAACTGATTTGAAATATTGGCAATCAAAAATCAAATTGCAATTGTTTCGTTTTGCAGACTTAGGCGTAAAACCTTATTCTCAAAAAAAACGTATTTATGCGTTTCATCAATCTCAATGTTTAACTTTTTATTTAGTTTAACGAAAAAATATGTTACAGTAACTATTAATAAGTAAATAGCAAAATAATATATGTGTAAGTTAACATAACATCGTACTGAGCGATTAACAAAATGTAGACTACCAAGGTATATTCGTGGGTCCGTTAGTCTTTCTTGTTTACTTTATAGTCCACAAACTGAAATTATCCTTTTCTTTACACAATCAGAATAAACAAAGTTTGATTCGGTTTTGTTATTATATTAAATTACCCGTAGAGCGGAACAAATAAAATGTGATTTTGAGTGAACTACAATCAATAATTATCAACGCCCCTCGCCATGTGTACACGATTCTCACTCAGTTCACTGTTTGCTTATTGTTTGTGTGATTACACTAACGTCAGCCCAAACAAAGGGTAGTAATTATAACATAACAGTCATTTCATAATTAAAAAATAATGCGTTGTAGTGTTATTATCATCTATGCATCAGTATGATTCATCAATAGTAATTTATAGACTCAATAGATTAGAAATATTCGTCTTATTAAATTATTACTATTTAATCGATATAAAAGCCTAAAGGGACAATTTAATTTACATAATTAAGTGCACAGTTACTTATCTTTGTGCCTCAAATATTAAGCAACGTTTTCACGAAACGGTATTTTTTACTTAAGCTAAATGACGTAGCAATTTATAGAATGAAAGGATCGTGTAATTAAATAAAGTGACAGCTACAGAAAAACTAACTTTATATAAATATTAAATGTTTATTTATATGTACCGTCGCTCGTGTGCGCCTGATAATAAGTGGACACTAGCCTTCGTAGACATCTGTAACTGATACCACTTAGAATCAATCCCACCTGAAACTTACCACTTAGATCAAACCCACATGTATAGCTACTCATGTGTACTGAATTTGCAATAACCAAACACAAATCTATATTTTCACTAAATATATAAACTCAGCCACGATAAGTTATCGATGGTCATTTTTAATATCCAAGGAATCGCCATTGCGTTGCCAGATTAGCTGTAAAACTTATAAAATATATAAAATAATGTTATGTCACTGAAAGTAATTTAAGAAGAGTATTCTATTTATAAAAAAACATAAACAAATAACCAATTTACAACTTTATCAAAACCTTACTTATGCCCTTTCTACTACTCTATATACCGTGTTATCTTTTGATATATTTTCGTTCTGTACTAATATTTTCAGCAGTAAATATATAAAGCACGTAAATATAGGAAAGGTTCCAGGTTAGTGGGCCGTCTTAACGAAGGTTCGTGCTAGTGGCTGCGCGGAATGGCTATGATTAGTTCCTCAGTTTCCGCTGACTCACTGCCTTTTCATAACTTGTACGAATGGAAAGCTTATATGTTTGTGTGGAAATATGCAAGTAATCATAATGTAGAACTTCTCTAAATATAGACTTCTTGTAATCGATTAGGAACAGAATGTATAGGCAGATATTGCTGTTATATACCGACAAATTTACGCTATGAGACCGGTCTTGTATGCAGAGAATTTCGACTGTGACCCCTTGTTTAGCAAACTTCTAAATGATACGGTTAATGTTTAACCCGCGTCTGTTTGAGACGAACTTGCAGACCACCTGATAAGTTAAATAGTCGCTGCAGTCCATCTACTTCCACAATTAGGACTGATACCTGTTTGAACTCGCAGCGTTTGAAAATACGGGAGCGGTGATGGTACTTCACCAGAAGAACTATTACTCCGGACTCCCATTGCTCCAACATTCCACATTACATTACAGATTTTATTGATGCTTTCACTAACCATTAGCTAAATATGTTATAACGCTAAGCAATTCAGGGTTTTCCCTGTTTCACGCATCTTGAGTAAAGAATGAAAACAGGAATAGAATGCTCATCGTAATACCGCCTACATTTATTTCATTAGCCTTTACCTAGCCCTGCCTAGTGAATAGACAGTCCTTTTCGCCTGTGAGTCAGACTCTTTTTGTCATCATTGTCGACTTGACGTCGAGCGAAAATGTATCGAACGATAGTAGGTAGTAATCATGCGACGGACATGTTCATACCTCTTAACAATTAGCGCACGTCTTTTCAGCTTCTATTATTCGTAAAAAATATTTCCTGTCAAACAAAATTTCTCCTATTAGTTTCGTTTTATTTCAATAACTTTTAATATGGCTGAAAGTTACTTACAAGAAAGGCTACCTTAACCCTGAAAAGTAAAACTCATTATTAACGTTCGGTCTCAGCGAATGGTTCAGTCCTGTTTGAACTTAGATGTGATCGATGCCTTGGAAATTCGCTTATTACTCTAACAAAATCGTGATATAACAGTATGACATTTTACAACGTAACGGGTACCAAGATTTTTTTTTTTAATTGCCGACAATTTTTACCAGTTATGTGAATCGTGATCACAGTAAGCAGTTTTTTCTTGACCATGATCCATACTAGTCCGTTACTCGTGAGTACCCGTTACGTGGTAAATAGTATAAATTCCACGATAACAATTGTTTAAAATCGTATGTAATTATAACAGTTTTATATATTTATTTTATTAATAAATAAATTATTAATTAGGAAAACCGTCAGTTAGGACCCGTAACATCCTCTCGTATATTCGATGTTTCGTAATTTGCACTTAAATATTTGCTAATTACGCCGGTTCCTGTTAGTTTAATGCATACCTAATGAAACCAAAATAATGATGCAATCGTTTCATGTTGTATAATTAATATGAAACAATACAATACAAATACCGTTGTACACCACTAATTATTTGTAGTGTTATGGAGCGTCGGCCCTGTGGAGTGCTTTTGTTTCTGGTACTGTTGTACAGTATTTTTTTATTTTTATTAAATGAGCCTCATGAAAAGGCTGACGGGTCAACTATTTTATGTGTGAAGAGTAGCACACGAGCATGCAAACTACCTGATGTTAAGTAGCCGCAGCACATAGACGTACAACCATAAACACGACCGAAATCTTATCTGAGCTTGACCGTAGATGCACTTCAAAGTGTAGGCGGCAACCGCACCTCACCAACCGAAACACAGGAAATGCTTTACGGCAGATTATGAGGGCAGCGGTGAACCTCCTCGGTCGAACTATAGTTCTCCCACCTTTAAATGGAAAGGAGTCATCGTCGGACACTCGCAACACCAGTGGAACAAATAAAGATTGGACAAGGTATCCGGTTACGATATATAGCTTAATAATAAACGTATTTACCTAAAAAAATCCAGTTGAAATGTACATATGTATATATTTATTATGTAGGTAAACACACTTCCTTTGACCCGGGTGCGGACGTACGATCGGAGAAATAAAGGAATCCTGTTCTTTTACGTTTAATTTCGCCTAATGAGGCGTCTCGATCCTGTATTAATTGCAGTTGCTTGTTACTCGAGAAGAGACAAACAAAGGACACGACTAATCCCTGTAACTGATACAAATGTCGTATAACCCAGGTTTTTACTAAGTATAAAATGGATTATCTCGCGCCATTTTTTAACTTTTACGAAGAAATCATAAATAGTTTTGGGATTCAATAATAGCCTATGTTACACCTTGTAATATTTGCTCATCAGAACACAAATCCTCTCAATATCTGTGTAACATTTTTTAAAATCTGGGTGTAAAGATTGAAAACATGTGATTTTTGTATTCCAAAAATACGCACAGCCATTGAAATTCTATTTCTTTATATAGATAAGTAAAGACGGTGCGATGTACTTGCATGTACAATAAAGGATTCGTAAGCCGATCCATGACTGAGATGATCTCAGGACATACACAAAGGCTGAATAATATACTTTAGCGGTAAAGTTTTAAATCTAAGAATCGTACAAGTTAGGTTGACATAAATATGTACAATCTACATATAGAACGAAAAAATTTTGAATTTTTAAAGCAAGTTATTACATCTATTTTCACCAAATAGTACGGGTCATGAAAATTAAATTTGGACGGGAGTTTAAAAATAATTAACTTAAATTATAAGGATAAATTTCCGAAAAAATAAGTACAGAGTGAAATTTCTTCTGAATTGGCAACGTAGCTAAAACTTTGACACATAACTTCTTAGCCGCAGCACGCAAGCCGCAGCCGCATGCCGTTGCTAGACTGTGAGGTATTGATTAATGCGTCCCCGTGGATAGAAATATTTCGGTCCAAATGACTTCTGCGGTATTGTTCCATTCTGCGGCGTTGGCTGCGGTCTCTGAGCTCAGAGACCAATGACTAATGTTCGTAGTCGTACCAACATTTGCGTACTCATACAATGGAAACGATAGTAAATTTTTAACGTGATATCAACATAAGTAGTGATAGTCTAGTTGTAATTTTTTTACCCCTAATACACGAAATCCCGAATTGAACTCCCAAGCACTTAATAAGCATAGCATACCAAATATTTTTTCAAGTTTTCACACTATGATTATCTGTATCGAAGTTGTCGTGAACAAACGCAATAATCAGACACAGAAATGTAAATAAATCATTAAAATATCTCTTTGCTTGGGACTTGAATCCGGAACCCTCTGCGTATAAAACCCGGTTACCGTTGTATCACGTGAATCGTCCATTAATTTTACTTACTTTATTGTTGGCGGAAAACATCGTAAGAAATCGTCATTCCTGGTACTTCTTCATAAAGTTCCCAGAGGTGTGAGAATTCTACGAATCCATATTTGTTGAGCTTCGTATTTATTCTGTAATAAAACAGTAAATAACCGAGGAGCTAAAATCGATCGCAGATGCATTTCTACTCCTTTAAATGAAATAAAAATTTCCATCGACCATTGTGGAACAAAGTACGATCGTCACACCGAGTCGCATACTTATACATATACAGCATAGAAAAAAGACATTCCAAGATGTTTTCATGAGGAGAAGTAGTAGTTGCTGCAGTCTACGGACGTCTACATACAACCTCAACCAGGACTAAGGAATATGAGCTAGTTCGTAGATGGGTATGGGCTATGCCTGGAGAATAAGTTAGACAAGTAAGATAGTCGCCTCTCTATTTAATGTAGCCGACAACCACACTTCTCTAACCGAAATGCTTTCTGAACTGAGTGCCCCATACTAAGATTCACTTTGTCGTAGATGCAAAATTTCTACCTGGACGGGAATCCTAACTGTTTGCGTGTCAGGCCAGTATAGTTACCGCTGCGTCACGCCAGTCGGCGTTTGGTTACAGATATTCCTAAATGGGCGAAACGTCACCTTTTTTTTCGGAGGGAAATCCATCATGGGTAACATTTGTTTGCGAGGGCAACCAAGTCATTATGCCTTACTCCTTACCGGCTAAAACCCCACGGTGTCCCTCGGAACGCCCTTTGCATTCTTCCGCAGTCCCAACGGCGTTGGCCTCATTTGGGCTCCTCTCATTTTTGCGGGACAGAGCTGGAGTTACTCCGTCTCGCCGTCTTTGAGATGGACGCGGGAACACCGCGCTCCCACCTTCAAGCTACTGGTTTTAAACGAGGCGAAACGTCACCTAATTCGACTCATTTGCACTCAATTGTGGAAATTTATGTTTAAAACACAAAACGCTACATTTTAAAATTATATTCTAAAGTTCACTTTTTGCTTCTTGTGTGCACTACACAGGTACGATTTAGAAAGTGGCCGAGAGGTCTGCGGGCGACTTGGGCTAGAATTAAACGTTCTTGCTTTATCTTTGCGCTTTGAGGTTTTTTCCATTGACTTCTAATTCACCGGACATTTCCACAGAGAAATAAATTTAAAATAAATTCCGAGTCAAAGGAGCGGTAATTTTATGAATGATTTGAATATTAAATTTAGTAACTCGGTGTGGAGACTTTCTATATTCTAGGTATTTGGATTCGTTTGATATAATCTAACTGAAGACAAATTGTTGCTCACTACATATTTTTATAACGATTTATATATCTATCATGAAGTAATTAATATATTATCAATAAAAATCCATCATATAATTAAAATAGTTATTTCTTAGTGGTTGATAGTTGTATTTGGCGACTTACTTATATGTGAGGCGACTCTGTTATTACAAGTAACATGACACCTATGATTGCCTTACCATCGCTAAATTTCTTGTATAGAGATGAGAGATCTTATATACAAATGTCAATGGTGAGAAGCAACTCGTTCCCAACTTCGATTATTTATTTGAGTTTTTAAAAATAAATAAATTATGTGTGTAGAATATCAAACGTTCGTGCAAATCATCTGATGTTAAATGGTCGCAGTAAATAGACACCCTTATCCATCCACAAATAGGACTTAAAAAGGATTTGAGCTCGTATGTAGATGCGTTGCTACTCCTAAGGACTAAGATAGTCGCTTTGATAAATTAATCTGACAATCACCCCTATCCAGCCGATATTCAAGAATTGCAACATCATATATTATGAAACATACCTAAACACATACCTACACACATACCTACACATAATTACAGTTACATTTCTTTTTTATTTCGGGAGGGGGGGAAGTCTTCGTGAGATACCCGTCCTTTTGAGGGAAAGCTATAACCAAACTTGATATATTTACTTATTAACCCTCTCGATGGATTCACCGTGCTATAATAATAAACGAAGCCCCGGTATCTCAAATTAAATGCACCAATGCTTCACTGGTGTGGTGGTGTGTTAGAAACCTAAAGGCTTTTCTCGGAAAAAATAACGCCCACTCCTCACTATACCTATTCGGGCGTGACAACTTATAGCCATAACAAGTTGTCGTCTTCTCTAAACCACGAATACGTCTATCGTCTAATAGCGTGACATAAAAATAGACAATCACAATTTCAAAGCAGATAACGAAATTCATAATTTAAAAGTTCTAAGAGCTTGAAATGATCACATTTTTTTATATTTGCAAATAGTCGACACACAAGAGTTCGCAATATCAGAGAGACAAGGTGATCGTCATTTCGTGCGAAATTAATACAAAAACGCGAACAAATTATTTTCTTCACCTCCAGCACGGGGACAAAGCAAGTAATAACGAAGAAATAAATCTCTCTTGTAAGCTTTTAACGCCGTTTCTATTAATTTGCAGACACCTGATACTGCTACAGAGGGACGAATTTAATGTGCGTTTCTTTATTTATAATATTATCCTACAGGTATATTTTTTCAAATGATACGACATTGTTTTTTATTTTTCTTATGTTGAATATAAAAAACCCTTTCCTGTCCAATCTGGAAACATAAGGAATTTTTGGAAAACGTAGATTTTGAGTAACATCACCCTCAAAAATACTTTGGAAATTTTTTTAAATATCGAACTGGACAGAAATTCCTGGACTCAAGCTTCTTTGTCTATTATTTATGGTGGCATAGGTATTAGAAAAAATCTAGTGTAGCTCTTCCGGATTTTTTCTCGTCTATTCAAAGTGTTTCTAAACTCTGTTCGCTCGTACTTAAAACCCCTTTAGTTAAAATACATTGTGAATCAGATGCAATCGAGGCCTGGAAGGCTGCCTGTTCTAGTGGAACAATCACAAAGGAACCTAACCGTCAAAAACTTTGGGATGCTCCACTAGTGCAGGGAGTCCATCGGGACCTGATTCAAAATTCTTT
>DWON01002824.1:0-19558 GCA_018251015.1 Phocides pigmalion okeechobee
TTTACGGCGGGTTTTGAGGGTGGCGGTGGTGCCGCCCCGGGCGAGCTCTAAGGGCTCTACTGCCGTTAACTATTGGTGAGCCATGTTTATAAGATATGATTCACACTTCCTCCTTGTCACTGCTCTCGACTCTTAATTTATTTATCTTATATTTCTAATATGTACATTTCATAAAAAAATATGATGCTACGTAATCTACAGGAATTCCGTATCCTAGCGGTATGATGCCAAGAATGGTGGCCGTAATCCTGCGTTAAATAGCGATCGTAATTGTCTGTAATGTAAACTACCCATTTCACCATAGCATCGATTAAATAAGGGACTAAGTTGAAATAAAGACTTAAAATTTATAGTTTTAACGAAATAAAAATTACATTGACTATAACAGTAAATTTACTGGTTAATAAATGTTACGAACATTTTTGTTCTTCATTTTATTAAACCAAGTGTTATCATTATTACTGATGAAAACATCGCTCATTAAGTAAAATCAAAGAAGAATATTTTAGCAAAGAAATTTCCTAAAGAACATAAAGCTACTCGTAACACGTTCATCTGACGGACCTCATTTCGTCGTTGGAATTTTAATTCTTTCAAAGCTTTGCAAGACTTAGATTTACGACGAGCAATATAATTTTTATAGTCTCCGAAACGTATCATTTTAAAGCAAGTGATTGTCATTAAAATACCTACCACTTTCATTGTTTTCCCATCACATACATAAATAAATACCAAAGTTTTACTGGACATTTATATATAGTAAATAGCGTTAACTATGGTCAATTACGCTATACAAACTAAGTGTAATTTAATTTTTGAAGGTGAAAGAACTATAATTCGACCAGGGAAGTAGCACCGCCGCCCTTATAATCCGCCGTAATCTTGTCTTTCGGTTGGAGAGCTGTTGTTGCCGCACACACTTTGAAACGAGACGACCATCTTAGTCCTCAGGAGTAGCAACGCATTACGTTCAAGCTCAGATACGATTTCAGTCTTTTTTGAGGTTGGACATGAACGTTTATGGGCTACGACTACTTAACATCAAGTGATTTTCATGCTCGTTTGCTACTCTACTCACATAAAAAATAGACTTTACAAAATTTTGGAATTATTACATGAATATATTACATAGCTCGTGTAGCTTTATATTTAACGCATTTACATAAATGTGTAAACGTATATATAAAATAGGTATAGTGTTGTTCCTGTTTTCCTAATAATTTAATATTTGGTTTGTCAAAATAAATTCATATTTATACTTCAAACATTTCACGAATATTTGATTGTTGCTGTAAAATTCACAAATTTTAAATGCAATATTGCTACGTGAGAGATATATATGGGCATAAACTTGTTGCAACGTAGCTTTGTTTATTTAAACAAATTATAATTGATTTTTAAAACTTTTATGTGACTGATATTATAAACGAGTATCTGCAATATCCAACTGAAGGTAAAGTATCCAACTTCATATCGCATATCGCATAAAAACAGAAACGCGGCATCAAACTTCATTGGTGAGACATACTCATATTACAACGGTCATTTAATTTATTTGTACGACATTAAAATCACTTGAATAGTAACAAAAGCACACTCAACTAAACCGATATCCACTTACTCCCCGGAGCAACTATCTCGGCACGTTCTGTCAATAATTTTCTTTGAACATCACAGATCTCGCTCGAGAACAAATCGAGATGCTGTAAACATTGAATAAAGCGGCTTGTCTATAAAATATCATTTCTAGCTCTTAGGTTTTTGTTTTTCCATTGAACCCCGTTCCACAAGTGGGCAATAATTGAAAACGAAACACTTTTGCGCGAAGGCGAGATCGCGAGACACGGTATAAACGCGCTCAAAATAGATTGAAAGTATAAAATTTTCAGTCGAAATTCGCACGATGTGGCGCCGCGGGAGATGTTCTGTATCTTTTTACTTTGTAACCTTACTTTTTATTCCATTAGCGAGCGTGTGAGACCCCTCTAGCCAAATATCGTGGAATAATAAAAGCTGTTTAGTAATGATAATGCGGAACGCAGCTCACGCCACACTAGTCTAACTGAATTAAACTTGCGGCCCATGAATTTCGTGTTTATGCTTATTGCCGTAGCAAATTAGTTTGTTTTTGAACTAACCTTCGCTTGAACGTGCTCCATTTATATTTCGTAGGCATTTTTTTTTGTATTTTAGATAACATAGCTGAATGCTTCTTCTAATAAAGCAAACATTGCGAAAATTCTTTATAATTATCAAGACACTATGTAGACAAATTCTCTTGGTTAACTGTGACCATAAAATCTCATAGAAAATCCATATTCCACAGTGGAAAATGGCTTGACGAGGATTGTATAAATAGGCAGATAGTCTACATATCATTAAGTTAACACTAACGGTCAACTTACATAATCCAAATATAACTAGTCATAAGAGAAACCGTGGCAAATATGCTTTCCTTGCAATTCGTGGTTTCGTAGACTAAGCCAGAACAACTCACGTAAGTTAAGTAGGGACAACGCGTATCAGGTAAACTACGAAACCACAAATACTTTAACTACTTTTATCTTTTGTAGAAATTAAAATTTCAAAGCGAACTTTAAAGACCACGGAGTAGAACACAGATTTATTGTTGGAAGACTTGGTTTTACAACAGCTAGTTGGTGCAAAAAACTGAGTCATATTTTAAGTCTGGAAAAATCCAGGAGCGTATCAAATAGCGATCCTCTTCGTAGCTTTCTCTTCACTTTATATGCGCAATGTACAACTCTATTTCTCTAACACAAACTTTTTATTTCCGTTTATACTGAGTCAATCGTCCGCGAACATTTTTCAGGCAAACTTTAACAGTGGAGGCAATCGCTCCTGAAATTCGAAAATGAAATCGTTCCGAGCGTCGCCAAGATTTATCGATGGATGTTTGAATTTACTTTGAAACTCTCGGAGCATAAAACTTATGACACGTAATCGTATATTCTAGTCAAGATCCCTTCGAAGGTAGCGAATCTTCTCAGAAAATTAATTTTATATTACACGATGTATTGGAACTTGTTTCATTTCGCGAAGGTAAGAAGAATATTACATGAATACAGAATTATAATAGCGCAAAAAAGGAGATAAAAGCTTAGAATACGAGACTTCTGCAAAAATCAGTAAAAATCAAAGTCTACTTTAGTTATTTGAAGTCTTAGGTATAATCTTTACAACAGTTTTTATTGGTTCCATCCATTTTACATGTCAATTCTGTAATACGAATTTGAACGATTTCATGTTGTCACCTATAGGCACAAAGGTGTATTATACTACTTTCAAATAGAACAGAAGTAGTAAATAACTAGACAAATCACAAATTTGTAATTATCCTGAACGATTAAGCTGAAAGTAATTTTACTAATACAAGACACAACAGTAAAGTCGAATTTAAATAATCGAATTAATACTGTAAAACCAAAATAAAAATAATAATGTTATTGCCTTCCATCTAAAAACATTACAGGCATTACCAACAATATCCATCATCAGTTTTGATAAAATTACATCCACAAATAGAAGCAAACTCAAAAGATTTTTACTCGTATTAAACGGATAGCATAAACTGCCTACATCTATTCCGTGTCATTCCTGAAGTATTTATGATACCAAACTCCACGGCATTTTCAAGAAATACAGCAATTTTGAATACACCAAAATTTCGTACAGGATGTAAAATTTTACTATGAAAAAATTACGTAAAGACGATATATGAGAGCATTTGTATCATAACGAAACTAAAATTATAACGCAAATTTAACTAAAGTTTAAGAAAAAAGTCACAGAAGACATAGATTTTTCATTTGAAGAATAACAAACGAGTACGCCGGCCACCAGTTAATTGAACTCTGCAGCCCTAATACATCCACATTCAACATTAGATGTGACCAAGATGGTTGCCTCCTTGGTAAGTGAATCTAGTAAACACATCTGTTAGAAAAATACTAGAATTCCTTCACGGTAGATTGTGAGGGTGGCGGTGGTATGTCCTCTATGTAATTATATCAATACTACGGTTATTTCCTATGAATAAAATAACATAAAGTACATCATATTATATTTAGAGAATCTGGCATTTGAACTTGATGTTCATTTTTATCAAAACAGAAAATACAGTAGCATCGCGTATAAAAATTACGACATGGCCAATGAAAGGCAACTTGGTACCTGTTTTACGGAGCTGATACGACGCAAGGTGAACACGTACCAACGCAGTGTCACCCGTGATGTATTTACGATTCCCGTAAAGATTTACGAAATTCTGCAATTTAGAAACACCGATACTTTCATCTAAAATTTGTAGGTTTCAAAATACAGCCTTACATAAATTGTACGAAATATGTTTAGAAGTAATTGCGACAACAGTTTATATAATGTACTTTAGAATGAAGTCATATTGATAAATACAAAAATTTAATATGTTTTGTAGAATAAATTATAATAATATACCTTATATGATTTATTATATGCTTAATATATTTTACATGATTTTACAATTTTTTTGTTTTGTTATAATGTGTACAAACAAGCTTAGTAGTAGATACTAAAGTGACTTAAAAATATAAGTATAAAAAACATCTTTATGTTTGATTATTTTGCCAAGAACCTCACTTAAATTGAAATTTAATTTGACAACCATTTGTGTGAAACAATTCTTACTTTTTGGAGTTTGGTTGCAGACTCAAACTCATGACGCGACTTACTCCTTAAGAGCTACATTGCATCTGTGATAATGTTTAGGTAAAACTCTATAATTTATTCCCCTATAATTGTTTACAATGTCCATGTGTCGCAGTGACCACTTGTCAAAAAGACTGCGTGTATTTTTGCTTTTGTTTCATAAAAAAAAGCTATACATTCAATGTACTTAATCTTAAACCGCGAGGTAGTTAAAAGTCCTTTCGTCCGTATTCGGTATAGTTTCACGGGTCGAAGGTAAACGCGCACGTACCTACGTGGTGACATCGTGATATATTTACGACAATCCGTACAGTTTTAAGAAATATCCAAGCTCTAGACCCTGTTTCACGAAGCGACAGTTTTTGCACGATACATGTTTCTATCCCCAATATTTATTAGCGGGTCAAATGTTGAATTGTATATGTGAATGGGAAAATATATTGCGATCGAAATTAAGTTTACCCGGATTCTCAAAGACGTCACGCAATGTTTGTAATGTTTACTTTTATTTTTATTCTATTGCAACTTTTGTTTCTGGGGGTAAAATACATATACGAAGTACGCAGTTGATATTTAGCACATAAATATAAAAGTACACAAGTGCAATTAGATGACATACGTGGATAATTGGACGGAAAGACAGTCTCATAAACAGACATGTCGATAGTTAGACTAACAGATGTACGGATGGATTGGTATAAAGAAATTATATTGAGTTCATGTAGTTTATTAAGAGTATGTTCAACTTAACATTAATATAGTACTTATTAGTCCGGCACCTATGCACGTATGTACTCATATATATTAGTAGCTACATTCACTGGTTTCTCTCACGCCCACATCGATTTTCTTTCTGGCTTTGCATACGTTGTTACCTAAATTTTACGTAGTATTTACCCCACTCCTTAGAGTAGCAGTGTAAAGTACCATAGCTTAAAACTGTCCTCAACTATGAAAACTGATAGTTATAAATAAACACGTTTAAAACAAACAAAAAAGGCTCATCTCTATAGCTACATCATATTATTTTAGTGTTAAATACTTGTTTAAATGGGTCACGTAATTAACAAATAAGCATAATAAATTTACGTATAACATAAATATCTAAACTATTATGAATATTATGTTTCAATGATGTCATCTAATAAAATATTGCGTCCGCTGTAGATATTCCATCTTTTACTTCTGCAATTTTCAACCTGAAATTCTTCAACCACTTCAATAGACGTTTAGCTCCCCCACGCAATTTAAAATCAGAATGACGCATTATAAAGGAGATATTGAGGAGACCTGACTTAAAAATTTCAATAAAAATCTGAAAATCGGTTTCTGTGGAGTCGATATTTCATTTCATCTCATTCACACTGCGTCTAGACTTCCAATGGTGGAATTGCTTATACATATCCGTATAAATAATACATGAGATCGATGTATGAGTCCAAGCCTTCATTTTGCACGAGCCACTTGTGAAATTAACAAGTTTTTATTGGCATCCCTCCATAGAAAGCTCTTTCTAAAATAGCTTAGGTGCGCAAATTGTGAAAAAGAATTGAATTGAATTGAACATTCTGATTCTTAGCTCGTGGATTCTTATGCATTGATTCGCAATTCTGGGTACACTGCGGCAAAATTCCAATAAAGATACTAGCGTATCCAAAATAATTGAATTACTAAAAATATGAGGTGTGGGGAGGCTGATATCTTGAAACGACATGTTTTCTATTTTATAAAAAAATATCGAAAAAATAAATAAGAAATTTTGATATATGCAACAGCCACATCAACCGGGTTTAACTTATTTAAACACAACCCAGGTGACCGAATTAGTATACAAATAAATTATTTAGAAATTATTACGCTGACAAACACACTAATTGAAATTTATATACATTAAGTTCATTGGTAAATATACTTGCTTTTTAGGCTGCTCTTCGAAAATTGCAAAATATTACGATTTAAAAATAGGGAAATATATTGATATTTTTATTGGTTCCGTTATTTTAATTATCATAATATGAAAACTCATATTATTATACAATACAATTAATTTAAAAAATAAGCGACTGATACATATATATTACTCTTAAGTTGTGATCTACAAGTATGTTTTATAATAATAATTAATTCAGATCGCAGTGACCTTCTATTATAATTATAACGCAAAAAATTACTAAACAGATTGCGCAGTGATATCATGAAACAGAAGGTGCCTATATAATCCGCTCGTTTTTATTTCCGTATAATCAGATAATATATTCCCCCTCATATCATATTCGCTGTAGGATTCTTTAGTTTGATATCTCGAATCTGTCAATATATCTCCTTAGAAGATATTTCGACAAATAATTCAGTGGAAAAATATTTCTTTATTTTCTGATCCCAAATATCACGTGTTATCTCGCTGTCAATACTGAGCCCAGGTAAGTCATAAGACTGTTCACCTATCCTGTTGACAATAAAGAGATTTTTAAAGTCAAATATTTTTAGGTACAACGTATCCTTTTGACATTGGACAATTGACAATTGACATTCAACATCGAATATCTAATTGTAATGAATATCGATAATAAGAGACAATAATATATTTTAGACATACCTACCAAATAAAAAATGACCATATCAATGTTCCTTTAAAGATTAGCACAGATAATAATTAATAGTTAATTTACTGTTTTTACTAAATTAATCTTGTACGATAAGTTCAACCAACTTTATAGAAGATTAAAGTTATATTTATTGCTATTTAGACTCAATTTTTCTGAAAGTGGGTATAACTTTGAAAAATAAGAACAAAAGCCAACAAAAAAAGTCGAGCTTAGACATTTTACTACCATTTCATAACATATCCTTGTGTTAAATACGAAATTTGATATTTCCGAACATTGAAAAATGTGAAATGTGTTCTTTAAAGCCTCATTTACATCATCATCACCTCACGAGTGCACACTTTCGAATAAGAATATACTTATGAAAATCTGTCCTCAGATTAATCGTGGTACTCACAGATAATACAACACATAACCTCTAACGGTGTCAGTAAAAAAATGCAACCTTTTAAAAGTACAATTTTTTTACATAAGAAGCGCTGATGACCTAGTAAATATAAAACAAAGTCACCGGCTAGAACAAAGCGGAACCTTTTGGATTTTGACGCGAGAATCAATCACGCTGTCTGTGTAATGGTATCTATTTGTTTGTGTCCAAAACTGCATCGTTTAATCCTTGGCACACCGCGAACAGCATGTACGAATAAAATAATCCGCCGTCTTCCTGACTACAATGTACGCACGCGTCGCATCTTCGAACAACCTTTTATGGTCAGTGTTGCAAATGACGTGAAATCCACATAACATTATAACACTGCAGCTCACTGGTTTACGAATCAAGTTGAATATCAGTAGAAAGTTTTTTTTTTTTTTTATAAAATCGAAGTGGCAAACCACATGACAGTAAGTGATCACGGTCGTTTATAGACAACTGTAATTAACTCCATAAAGCGTCTAATTTAAAGTCAATCACAGATGCATTGCTATTCAGATTAAAACCTGTCTACTGAAATGCAAATAAACTTTATGCTAGAAAGGAGTGCGGTGGTACTTTGGAGGACGAAGCGTTCAGGTTCTATCACTTCGCTAAATATGTATAAAATTATCATATAAAAAATTCGCCGTGAGAGCATACCACTGTCAATATAAAAATTATTTTGTTTAGATGGAATAATGTGGTTATAGCCCTACATACATTATACTGCTATCATCTTAGTCTTCAGTAATGCCAAGATTTTTATGCTATCGGTTACCATCTGTAACCATGAATGCCAGTAACTCACGTACCCTCAGGTTCCACGTTTAATTGTTACGTCAATTAAATATATGAATGTAAATATAATTACAGCATTCGGATTCTACTTTAATTCTACCTTTAAACTTTCAGTTCTGAGATGCCGTGGAGATGGAAGGTTTGTTCAAAATGGACCACAAGATTTGAAGCATCGTGGAAATAGCAGAATATGCCGTCCATTCTGAAACTCAGTAAGCAGCAGAGCCAAGACCCCATGAAGCCGGAACTGAAAACACATCCCAAGTCGCCCAAAATTTAATGGAATTAGCAATATTAAAGTTTTCCGATTATATATTTTTTTCATAATAAGTGCGATCCATAATAATGCATAACAGATCTCATATGAATAACATACGTATTAGTTAAAGGATCCGTAATAATGGATAACCTATTTAATCTAACATGGAAAGGTATTAATGATCCTGCATAATATTTTCCACTCGTGCGTAAACCAAAGTAAAAAACCGGTCTCTAAAACTATGAACTTCCTTGCACAGGAGGTAGTCCGCACGATTCTGATTCATTCTATTAAATCAATTCCATTTAAATATTAAAAAACACAATTCACCTGCATAGCGCTATAAATATCTTATGAAGGTTTCAACTTGTTCCAAACAAAAAAGTTGAACTGGAAACTTAAGTTTCTTCAATATCCAACAATTTATCAATTCTTCAGAATTTATGTATTGCACTTTATACTTGCTTTAAGGAAAACTTTAATGTTACTTTACTTTAATTCATCAAATATTTATTAAAGAATTTCATATTGATTAGTTGACTCATACCCGTAATATATTTTTATTTTCAGAATATTTTTACTTAAATATAAGATTGATTACGTTAAAAAAATGTAATAAGAGCCTGACTTAAACAATCTATGGTTCATGGGCCCAGGAATGCGGTTAAAATGCAAGAACGCTAGCCGAATATCGGCGCTGAATAACGATCACAATTCTCTGCGTGAGATACGAATCAGATATCGACACAAAGTTTACTTGGAAACTAATTTTTTGAAATTATTTTGGCAATCGGTCGCGCACTTTGCATTTTGATGGTCCGCATACAAAAAAAAACTTGTAAACTGCGCGTCGGATTACGCATCGTAGACAGAGTAGGATTAGGGTAACCGAAAATATCCCTTATCTCAGAAATTAAATTATTAAATGACTATCCAGCTTTTTAAAGTTCTATTAAGACATTTTTTTCAGAATATTTAATCCCTCAATTCAAGAGTTACTTAGTAAGATTTTGAACAATTTTTACAAAGAAATATTTATAAATCATAGATTCAAACAAAGACGATTTATTAGTTTTGGTAAACACAATGTTTGCTTTTTCATGGTAATTGAAGAAAAACTAATAATAATAGGATAGGAAGTAAAAAAACCTCGATACAACTTCAAGAATCATGGACATTTTCGCTTAGTGTATTGTTAATATTAAATAGAACAGTTCTGCCTCTCGGTTGGAACGATGCAGTCGTTATATGGCGAAATCGGTAGTGCGCTTACGATCCACTTACGGTACGAGATTCACTGGTAAATTTAACCAAATAGGCTATAAGAGTGAGTGGCGTACTGTAGCGAATGCAACAGTACATTGGGGTGGTCTTGTTAGACCGAACCAATCTGGTTCTAAAACGAGGGTTAACCTACGTTCGGACTAAAGTGTGTACAGAATACGTTTTACGATCTAGTATAGTTTTGTAATATATCTAGATATAGTGGTTGTAGTCGTTTTATAAGTTATCAATAGACAAGAGCTACTGCTATTAAAAAAATTAAGTTTATGCTCGAATCCTGCTTTTCTAGATACTTGTGTTAGTGAAGCGTTGAATTGAGTAAAACTTAATTCGACTGATTAGTTTTCTGTACTTATATAATATACACAATACACAGTTCGACCAGGTAACACCGCCGGCAGCATAATCCAGCATAAAAATGTTCTTATATTTTGATTAGACAGGCATAGTTATCAGGTACACTTTAAAAGCACCTTACATGTTAATACTCTGGCCTAACAGCTCTTTAACATAGGACTTCAGTTAGATCAACAGTCCTCTTTGAAGTTGGATATGAATGTCTATAGACTACAGCGACTGCTTAACATTACACGTAGTTATAGATGTACGCTCGCTTGCTACACTTCTAAGATAAATAAAATGAGAATCAATACTCGATTGTAATACAAATAAAGGTTATCTCAAATGTAAGACGGCTAAGTTTTAGTTACAATAATAGTGTAATAAAAGCCTAATCCGATAAAGTTTAGAGACGAATCAGAATCGATATTGTTAGCTCAGCGCTCACACTGATCGCTTCAACAAGTTTAACACTCGTTTAGATTTCTATTCGATTCTCTGAATGCGACCGAATAACTACTTTTTTGCACTTTATTAGATTAACCTTATATTTTGTCATTTTTTTAACATGAATAACGATTTCTGTACTCAAAACCCTACACACACAGAATTCCTCGTGGCTTGGGTGTCATGAACAAGCAAAGGCAGTAGTACTATTTAGTAGTAGTATTTGAGAGGTGGTAGAGCTATAGTTCGTCCGAGATGGTACCGTCCTCATAAGCCACCTTAGAGTAACTCGTGTTTCGGTTGGAGTGATGCGGTTGATGGCTGCCATTAAAATTGAAGCGAACATCTCAGTAAACAAGAACCTCAACGCGTCTACGATCTCAGAAAAAAAATTACTCGTGTTTGAAGTTGTACGATGACCATGGACTACAACGACTATTACCATCAAGTTGTCTGTGTGCTCGATTGCTATACTAATCAGATAAAAAACAAACACTAAGACCCATAACAGGAATCTAAATTTATCAATCATGTGTCTGTCAACCCGATAATCGAACTCAGAATCAGCTTTTTAAATCGATATGGCCATCGGTTATTGAAAAATATATCGTTAGCATTACGGCAATTCCCAACATGATAAATGTTAACAACCGCATCACAAAGTACAAATCGATTTCTGCATACACTAAATGTTAGATTCATCAAGCGCAAAATGTAATTTTAGTAATAAATAGCGATGTCAGTAGTGTGGTTAACGTTTAATCCGATAAAGTGTAGTGATGGACCAGGATGAGTATTGTTAGCTCGCTCGCTCTGATCGCTCCGACAACTTTAGCACTCATGAAGATTGCTATTCAATCTACAGAATGTAACCCGATCTTTCAACGATTCTCCACGCTGTCCGCACATTTCTATGGTTTAATCAAAACTGTTTCGATATTGTTCGATACTGTAGTTAAAATAATAGTTTATCGGTTAGATTCTGATCTCTACGAGAACCCGCGTTCAATTCTCCGGCTCGTCAGATTTTGAGAAGATATATGCGTTCTGGAAATTAAACGGCACTTTGTTTAATGAGAAGAAAACCTTTATGAAAAAAATTGCACCCATAAAAGTTCTTCATAAAGTTATCAAAGGACTATGAAATCTATTTTTTTTTATGCACATAATCAGCATACCGGCATATGGTCTATCCAATCTCATATCAATCATTAATAATTATCATCAGATTATATAATTAAAATAATGCAGGTAGCCTACCCTATACTATTCCCGTTCTACACTTCTGATTTTTAAACACATGTAAACCTTAATTATGAAAAAAAAAGTTTGAAAAATATTACATTCTTTACATTATTTGGGATCTCACACTTTAAGTTTTATAAGAAACTTGTATTAGGCAAGTCCCCTCTTACCTGGGTGTGTGTCCATGTCATGTTAATTATAACTAGTAGTACTTTAGAATGTCGTAATAAATTGGTTATAGCGTGCGTTAACACTTATTTCTACTTTAAAACCGTAGTGTCACGCTGTGTTCTAGTTTGTCGCGTACTGTAGAATAGGTGCACTAATGTGAAGCATGCTAACTTAGCCCAGGAGCAGCAATATCGCTGTAATCGATCTCGAGATTTCTATTGATTGCCGTGCTTTAATTGTACTAAAAACATAATTCAACGGTACGTTGTGAAAAATTGACATGTAAAATTTCCTTACGAGGGTCTTAAAGACTTGTAGAAACTAGCAACATTTTCCCAAAATGACAGACTATTGAGTTTACTACTCACTCTGGGGACCATTGCTTTAAAATGGGAATCGAGAGTAATAATAAATGATATTGTTTTCCCACATATGTTAAGTCAAACTAGGCATACACAAAGATAAATAGATAAATACCCTGCCTTAGTAATGTAAGTTAATTTTTAACATGTCCATCAGGCCAAGAATCGAACCTAACTCTTTGCGTGTGATACGGATACCCCTGCGTCATCTTTCAACTTATGTATGGAGGAGATTTTCTAAGGACTATTAAGAGACTAATTGAAATAGTATTTACCGGCAATCATTGCTAAAACATTTAAAAACACATAATTTAGTTTCAGTGTTTTAACTTTACAAATCGGAAATCTCTATGGTCCCAGCAACCCAGAACTAAAGCAACTAGTACCAATAAAAGCGACTTTATCGAGTTAAAAACTTTAGAAACGCTAAAGCAGATTTTAAACGCGCTAAAACTGGGAAGTATCGCACGTATTCCTAAAAATATGTTCTTTAAAACGCAGTAAAGATAGTCAGAGCCCATAGCGAACGTAAGTAGTTTCCTTTCTGAGTGCGCTGCCAAGAAGATTCGTGTTTCGAGCGACAGGGCATGTACAAGTTGAGTTGCTGGCCTACCGTCATATCATAATAACTGTGGATAGCTTCATAGGGTGTCCGATTAACGAAGCCGACGTAGAACAACGCCAGAACGTTGCCGTAATAGATTTACGACTAACCCCTCTCGCACCCCGCCCGCCCACCCTGCGCCCTACAGAGTCTATTACTTGATTATGCATCGCACACTTCCGACCGATTATCGAACTAGTAATGAACGCTACCGCGTACAAATTTTACTAACTTTTAAAATATTCTCTCTTTACTAATTTCTATACGAGAAGTTTTAATTCGATAAAGCATTAAGCTACATTAGTGCAAGAAAAAGTTTAATCTTAATTAATCCCAAATATTCAGATGTCTACCTGTACAAATTAGTTAATATATTACCTACCAGCTTTTGAAACATTATAAAAATTCTTTCAAGACCCAAAATATAAAATTACGTTATTCCATTTCGCTGTTTGGTTTATAATTATTGTAAAGTCATAATAATTTTATAATCGAACAGAATCTAACTGTGAAACAGTATACCTCAAAATAGGCAAAGTTTGAAACTATAGTTAGACTGAGGAGGTACCACCGCTGCCATCATAATCCGTCGTAAAGCATTACTTGTATATCGGTTGAAGAGGTACGGTTGCCGGCTACACTTTGAAGCGATACGACCATGTTAGTCCTCAGCAATAGCTATGTTCGAGCTCAGATATGATTTCAATAGTGTTTGTGATTATACGTGGATGTCTACGGGCTGGGACTACTTATAATCAGGTAGTTTGTATGCTCGTTTGCTACTCTAGGCTACTCTATGCTGGCGGTGATACCTACCCGGAGCTATAATACTTCAACCTTTTAAAGTGGTAGTGCGTAGCTATGAGTGTAATAAGCATCACAAGAGTTATTTTGTTAATACTGAAAAAAACAAATTAGTCCCGAAATAAACCCTTAGACATAATTAAATCAACACAGCGGATCTTCAAGCCCTACGCGGGTTGTTAACGCAATAACTACGCGCCGTCGGCACATTATTCTGACTGATTGCACAGTTGTATTGCAGCCCGGGGGCGCTGGTTTGATTAGGGGATCGTGTTGGTACTTTCAATGCCTCATGCGATTAGGGATGCCGTGATAAGCCAAACTTATGCATAACTCGAAATATGCATTACATTTTACCGTCTTCAAAAAAAGCAGAAGGCTATTTAATTCGTCTGAACGTTATTTTTTATGTATCTTCACTGATTATGTCTTAATCAGTGAACCAATTTTGATATTTTTTTATTAGAATTAATATGCGTCTCAAGCATAGTTCTCAACTTTTACAAGCAATCTTTATTTTAAGGACATTAAGTAACTTATTATACGATTCTTAACCGATATGTGGTAACAAAAAATCGGGATAAAATGATGGAGACTGAAGGTGGTCATAGAAAGCCTTAATTTCAAAGTTAAATAAAACGTGTTTGGGCTCCACTGCCTTGTAAAGTTTTATATTAAATAGACAAGAACAGGTAAGTAAATAAATTATAATTTTAAAAAGTTCAAGTAATTTTGCAAAAAAGTATGACACAAAAAGGATCGTTTAATGTAATTTACTTGAAAAAAACCTCAATATTTAAAGACAAAATTTAATTGAAAGTATGTTTTTTAAACCTGTCTTTTATAGTTAAACTTAGGGGTTTACGGAAGAAAAAATATGTCTACTTTATGGTCTCGATAAACTATTTTAAATGCAACAGCGATACTTAAAATGCAATATACTAGGTTATGACATGACATTTTTATGTAATAAACGCAACGCATACGAATAATGGTAATAATCACAGTGTGTTACACACACAACGTGTATCCGTAGAGAAAGAAACGCATATATGATTGATTAAATATTATTTCTTATTAAGGGTCCATTAAAAATATCCATTCATGTCAGTAGCCGCTAAAGATCAAATGGACGGTACAAACGTTGTTTTTGATGCAGATAAACAGCAACAATGAAATCTAAGCGATTCATAAAAATTAAACGTTATCCGTTTATTTATCTGCTTGTGATTCTTTTACGCGAAAACTATTGATTTAATATCTCAAATTTTGTGCACAGACTACGTGTACTTCAGAAAATGATTTACTACTGCATTATATTGTAACTAGGCAATGATCATAAATTATTTTTGTTAAGATAGCTCTTTTCCAATTACGTATTATGTTACAGTTTAAATCAGACATCTAACATTTTAAGTCGCGTGAAAAGCCGCGGGCTAATACTAGTGCTAATTTAAACATATCAATATGCGCCGATAGACATTTTAAATAATTCGATACGATACAAAATGTCTGTTCGGATAAAGCGACGATATTCAAAATACCAAGTGCTAAATGATTCGTGCTCTCGTATAAATTAAATACTTTGCGCATCTGTTAAGATATGACGTCGGCGACGATGGCAGACGGGGCGGCGGGGGACGGTCTCAATCCCTCTCATTTAACACCACTCCATTGCTCTGTAGGTGTTTGCCGAAGCGATCCCGGCAAAGGATACGCCTTTTATGGTGCTACTTACAGTCTCATAGTGATACGCGGTTTTATTTCGGACGGCTCGTGTAATGGGACGTACATTTTTCATGCTACGCCAAAGCGAACCCAGTAATCTTTGCATTTATACCGTGATCCTTTATTGATTTTAGATTTTTAGTGGAAAGCGAAACGAATGAAACGGGCGTGAATGGAGACGCGCTCTCTCAAAGCCGGTGTAAGCCCCCGCGATGATATAAACTTCCATTCAAGCGGCACATATCAGAAACCTACCGTTATCCCTACATCGTACGTTTCCGATTTTTTATATCACAAAGCGTACTCACATTAGACTCAATTAGAAAACTCCTAAATCATCAAATTAAATTGAAAAATTTCACAACTGTTAAATCATATCATCTGCTGAATCCCCAGACAGGAAATGGGCGGGCGTCTAGTTTACAAACTTGGCCCATAAAATTATGATAAAGGGTTTTGTTTTTACGAGTAAAATAATTTACCCCAAGTCACGTTCAAACATTTAACGCCTATGAAATCAAGAATTATACTGTTTTTGCAGGAAATTAGAGTGGAGGAAATGATTTCATAACGAACAAATGTACCTACAAATTAATTAAGAATGTAATTGTCTTTTATGCAATCAAAATGAAACCAATTTGACTGCCCCCGGCCTGGTATAAATTTAGACATTTATAACGATATGCGAATTTAACACGTTTTTCTCGAAGGAAACCCTCGTCTCTTGTGAGGCTTAAAGGTAAAAAAAGAAAGGCGACCTACCATTAAAATAAATAAAGGGAAATAAAGCACCGACCGCAAATTATTTCACTTACCTACTTCTTTTTATAAAAATGCGAACGACGCATTAAATTTTGGGGAGAAAGGAAACTCCCTTGTAAGCAATATCGAGCAGGCAAATTTTTCAGATATTGCCTTCAGGTAGCGCACATTTATTATGTACCCGAATATATTACTCTTGATTCATTGACTTTCGATATTGATTTACTTTGCTTGCATAAGTTGTAGTTGGGTAAAGACCTTGCGCAAACTAACTGTTCTTGACTTGAAGAATTAAGAGTGAACTTCATATATTTGAACAAATACTTTGCTTTCGAAGGCTTGAGTAGTTCTACTAAAACTGCGTTCCACGTGTGATCGATTTCAATTACGGACGTAAAATCCACCAACTTTGTGAAAGCGCCTCCGTCTGTGTAGGTTCGGAGTGTGGAAGTACGAAGTGCGTGCTTACAGACTCAACCATTGAAATGATTGAAATAAGTTTTCATTAATATGGCGGCGGTGCCAATTCTATATATATTATTACGAAAATTCATCATTCTGTATTTATATTATGAAAAGTCACTTACTATGAATATATAAAAAAAATAAATGCATGTGTATGTTACTGTTGTTTTTGGATACACCAATACATAACAATAGATATTTAAATATTTCAAGCGAGTATTTAACGGATCTCAAATAATTATTTTATTCCCCAACCATAGGTTAAGCTGAAGTTGAATATCATGCCTAAGTTCACTCTGACAAATTACGTAAAATTTGGAAGCTGTGTCAATTATATTAATGTATGCATTAAATTGTAAGGCTGTATTGCTACCGTAGGGAGAAAAATTGTAATTAATGACATTTTTTATTATTTTCTACCGATTTTAATAAAAGGACGAGATTAACAATCCACACTTAAATTTGAAAACAAAATTCCATACCTAAGGGTGGAAAAATATGGGTTGTAATTTAGAATTTGAATTAAATTTCGATTATAATTAATTAATGTATATGTGACATATGAATCAAACTATTCGAGAATAATTATCCCTAACAGTCTGAACAGGAGATACAGTTTTGTTGAAGTTATTTCACTTAAAATTATTATCGCATTTGTTTGATTTACAACTACAATATACTAATTAATTAATATGCAAATGTATGTCCCGTACCATTAGGCTATAAGTTTATTTACTATATAATTCATTATAAATCCTATTTCCAAAATAAGTAATGATTATATTAAAGAATATTTTTGTTATAATCAGTGTTAGATATTTCAGTAACGACAGCGGATTACATGTTATTCAAGCGCTGTTAATACAATTTAATTTTCAGCGCAAAAGTGGGTAAATATGTTTTACCCAGCAAATTTATAGTGCGATCATAATTTTCGGTTGGAAATAAAAATACTTTTATTATTTATTAAAGCGTGGTGTAAAAATTATCACAATACATTGCGGGTGTTGTCACCGTTCCAAAACGTTGTGCGCGTTTATTTAAAAGACCGCGACACCTATATTGCTTCATACAGTTTTTAGGATCATAATTTTTAAATTTATTTGCTCCATGTTGGTATTTTTTACTTTACATACTACATTTTAAAAGTTTTACAGTTATGTTTCTTTATTTTTAGAAATTACATTTATTTTGGAAGCAATTATACCAAAGCAGCTTTTTACCGCGGCTTCGTTCGCACAGACATCGATATAAAAATACCTTCATATCAATTTTCAACCTATATTTTATCCCCTTAGGGATACCAAAATTCCTTTTTTTTCCAAAAACCTATCTTAACATACCCGCCGAGTTAAAAAATAAACAACAAAACTTTTAGATTTATAATGTTAATAAATTTGATCAAGAGGATAGTTAACTGTCTGGAAATAATAATAAAAAAGCTGCAATTTATCAAGGCTTAAAGTATGAACCCAATATAGAAAGAATATATCGCAGAAAGGTACGGTCCTCTTAATATTGTTGTTTACGATGCCAACTTCTAAACTGTTATCACTTCCAGCCGGCCGGCGGTACATCTCAGCTTTGGCGTTGTCCGCTTGATTTACGTTTACGATAAGGTTTCGACCTAAAAAGTTTCGCGGTTCTTGGACGTGGCACTGTAGCGGAAGATTTAAAACCGAAAAACGCTACCAAATATAACCTTCCCTCCAATTCCGTTCTATTTGATAACGCAATTTATGATATCTATACGATCATAAAGTTAGTTCCGAAAAACTACAATACATAAAAATATTGCGGGAAAAAATATTCACCTACAAGCTTGTTGCTGGAAAACTATACAAAGTATTGTAACCAGAAAAGGATATTTACAAAGAACTAGTTTAATTTGAATTGATTTGTTTTTTAGCGTAGAAATAGATATTACAATATTTATGTACGAGTATGTACATCAATAAATCACGTAACTCTATCTTCCTCTGTATGTATATTTGAAGAAAGTCTATAAAAAGAAACAAACAATTATACAAATTTACAAAGTTATAGAACTACAGTTCGACCGGGGAGGTTCCACCACCACCGTCACAATCCGCCGTAAACTATTACTTGAGTTTTGGTTGGAGAGGGACGGTTGTCAGCTACCACTTACAAGCAAGACTACCATGTCAGTTCTCAGGAGTGGCAACGTATCTCTTCACGACGTCACACGTGATTTAGTCCTAGTAGTTGCATGTGGACGTCCATTTAACATCGCATCGGTCTGTACGTTCATTTGATACTTTCAACATATAAAACATTTACTTATTACTTTCTTATAGATACGGCTGCTTCTGTTCATCTCCTATTTTGCCTCGATTTATTTACGTATACAAAATGTATCTAAAAAAACGGGATTCTTTTTGAAGCACACAGCTGACAAATATAAATACTTAATTGCGATACCAGTGATATCAATAAAGTCATAGAAGTTAGGTAATAATCACCTATTTAATTACTTTATACATATATAAAAGATAAATGCTAAGAACCCAAACAAAAGACGTTTAAGTTGGATTTGAATCC
>DWON01002825.1:0-19554 GCA_018251015.1 Phocides pigmalion okeechobee
CAACAACTACCGGTATGGGTGTGACATGGACATTAGACATGATCTTAGTCTTGTCCATGTTCATCTTAAGACCCACCTGTTATGAAGCACTATTGTGGTCATCTAGCATTATACTGAGGTCACTTAGCGACTTCGCCAGGATCACTTATGTCGTAGGCAAAACGAAGGTGTGTGATGTGTTCGTCATTGATTTAATACCCAGTCTTTTCCACTCCATCAGCTTGAACACATCTTCAAGTTCAGCGGTGAACAGCTTCGGCGATATGACATCGCCATGTCTGACACCCCGCTGTAATTGAATTGTGCTTGTACTTTTGTCGTGTACTCACTGATATGGTGGCGGCATTGTATACACACTTCAACACCTCGATATACCGATAGTCGATCTGGCATCGCTGCAGTAACTCCAGCATCGCTCAGGTCTCGATAAAATCGAAGGCTTTTTCATAGTCCACATAGGCAACACATACGTGGTACATTGCTACTTAAATTTTATAAATAAACACGGGAGGGTTGAATGAGTAAAACAAAGCAATATAAAGTAGTAAAATCATATTATATTATATTTCATAATTAAAAAAGTTTCCATAAAAGTACAACCTTTATGATAGACGTGTTTATAAATTATGAAATATATAAACGCTAAAAGTACACTACTATAAAATTTTATATCAACCTAAACATAACACTGACATGCACAATACAAAGGGACGTTGGTTTCTTACGCGCTTAAATAATTTTCTTTATCTCGTCGTATAACACCAGCACGAATGCACCGCCGGCGCCTCGGAGTACGTTTGAGAAAGCACCTTTGAAGAATGCCCCTGGGCCCTCGGTGCGGAGGATAGTAGCCCAGCAGTGGGCAGTGCTCTTGTACAATCGTTCGTGCACCGGCCGCCCCGACTGCATCATCATGCGCCGTCTCACAGTATCCAGAGGATACGAAGTGATGCCGGCAATCGTCGTTACCGTCTGTGAAACCAACAAAACTCATAGTCCGCGATCCAGGTGCAAATTCCTCAAGATTTTTATAAATAAGAGTTATTCGAAAACTAGGAACTCTCATTATAAACGCTGCCTAATCTGTTTGAGATATAACAAGACAATATGATGGTGTAATTGTTGTTCTTATATAGGTCTATAGGAAAGTTCACGGAGACTTATAAATATCTTTGAGTTTCAAAAATAATCACATATAACATGGTAACTGGAACACTATTAAGAGAGATAAGATGTTAATCCTTATCGAGTTAAAAAAATTGCCTACTTTCCTTAAACATTTCGTGCAGAACAAATTGCTCTTTGTATCTTTAAAATTATTATCTTAAACGATATCATAAAATGTATTAAAAGTATTAGTACTCGTACATATATTTTACGTAAAGTACTTTAAAATACCTTAGCGAGTATAAAAAGAAAAACTACTTTATAATGTACCTTTTTCTAACTGTAAATTACTTATGTTAATAAGTCATAATTGTAAAAGAATATGGAAGTGTAAAAATGTGTAGTGTTTTTCGCAAATCATTCACCTGAGCTATGATCCATGTGACGAACAATGATGTGTTTTTAGGATCTGGCAACATGCCTCGCGCTGTATCGTAGAAACCGAAGTAAGTGGCCCGATAAATTATAATGCCTTGGACAGACACGAAAAATCCGCGATACCATCCAATCGGGCCGTCCGACTTCAAAGTCTTCATTAAACAATCTACCAAACCATTGAATTCCTTGGCTTTACCTTTACCGACGTCAGCTGCTAACCTGGATAATATTTAGACTCGTTGAAATATTAACACAAACGAAAAATTCTAAACACAAACCAACGGCCTTATAGGTTCAAAGTAAATGTTTGTTTACCTAGTTCTGGCAAAATCCAAGGGGTATACAAAGCACAATGAAGTCGCTCCAGCGGCACCGCCAGAAGCCAGGTTACCAGCAAAGTATCTCCAAAACTGTGTATTCTTGTCCACACCAGCAAGAAACAATGATTTGTATACATCCTTGAATGCGAAATTTAAGGCTTGCGTAGGAAAATATCGAATCACATTTGCCAGATTCCCTCGCCATAATGATCCTATTCCTTGTTCTTTAGGTATACGAATGAATGCATCAACGATTCCTATGAAAACATGTTAAAATGCGTATGAATGTATTCTTTTGCGGTGTGGTTTGACAAAATCATAATGGGCAGATTTGCGGGTTTTGACCAGAGAACATTATCTAACCTTTGTACCGCTTGTCTTCTGATATTTGTTTAGATACGTGCTGCACCTGTAAGATCAACTTCACTCGTTCCATGGGTGCCATAGCAGTCTTGGACACAGCAGCGGAGATGCCTCCGGCCAAGAAATCTTTAAAGAACGCACTCGGGTCGCGTCCTTTTTCTTCTTTTTTGTCGTCTTTTTTGGACATGTCTTCTTGAAAATTAGTTTACTAGAAAAACAACATTTTGAAAATACAAATAAACATTATAGCTTATATTTACTTCTACTAGGAAACGAAGTACCTCTACTAAATTAGAAAATCTCGAAAGCACTTTTCCCTAGTAGGGGTCGTCTCCATTACAGATAATCGCCACTGTAGTCTCTGAAGGTAACGTTAATTTCACTAGAATTAATATATTTTATATAATATAATACTATTGAATATAAAATGAGAGAATTTGTCAAATTCAGGTCAGATTTATCAACGGTTTACAAAAGACGGACGGTTTGACTTCTTTATTTCAAATAAAGAATTGCTAAGAAGTTTGCCTGCCATTTGCAAACTGTGAATAGAAGAAAAATTCCGCAATTCTTTACTATTTTTTTAATAACTTATTAGGTTACCTAATTATTGCAAAATTCATGAAATGATTCAAACGAAAATTTTAAATTTGGTTTAATTTTATTTTAATTAAGTAGATGTTTATTCATCCTGTTAGCATTTAAGTACCTGAAATATACCCCTAACGTACAAATAAGTACGCCCAAATTAATGAACTGCAATACTTCGAGTTGTTACCCGCGACTTCGCCCTCTTCAATTTAAGACGAAAAAATGTATATAGGTAATGCATGATTGACTGTCATAAAGTAAAAATGTCAGCTTTAAATTAGCATTGCTTTTTCATTTGTATCGTATTTGGTATTTTGCTGGATATTGGACCAATTGGCCAATTGTTCTAAACCTGAACTACATAGTTCTAAAAGTATATTTTCTTTTTTGTGCAATCCCATAAGAGCACGCTACAATTACCTCCACTGCTACGAATAATTTCAGTGATGAGCAGCGAAAGGAGGAAAGAGAACCTGACAAACAGAAATTACGAATTCCTTAATAAACGATCTGTCAAAGACTAAGAAGCAAAATTATCATAGTCTAATTAAATGTGTCTGTAATTTTAATGATAAATGTACAAATAGACGATAGGGTTAAGGCTCCACTCTTTCAGACATGTATCTATTATACATATGGCTCAAGAAAAGACATACAAAGACCTTTTGGCAGGATTTTAAATAGTTTTAAGCAGATAAGGTTTTATTTCACTTGGCTTGGTACCTCTCACTATATAACATCTGATTTGACTATATAAAATCAAGGCTCTGAACTCACGATCCGACGATTACTATAGAAGTCAATCCCAGGGTTTGGATCCAAGCTAAAATTAAATGAAAAGATATTCCTGTATTTTTTTATTTTACAGTTAAACGCATTTTAAGGACTTAATTTTTGAAACATTAGACTAAACATTTTAGAAAAACATTTTTCTGATTTATTTTATGTACCAAGAATAAGCATCGAAATCTAGTGTTTTAATCACGGGCAGTTTTCAATTTCGCTTTCTTTGTCAAGTAAAAATTGGTTACTTACTATCTAAAACTGCACTGCATTCATGCATTCATATTTCCCCAAAGACCAACAAAATCCTACGTTTGTATCTTTTATGTATCTCGAGGATGGGTTTCATAAAATAAAACATGATTGTAGTGAGGGAATCCTTTGTATTTGTCGCTACAATACTATACTAATGAATGACGTGCGGCGTTGTGGCTCGCCACTGGCTGCACGATTCACAATAAGTAGTAATCACTAAATTTTAATAGGCTTATAGAATCACAATCATACGACGGTAGATCACAAACTGCTATGTGCGACTACCTCAATTGACACCTGCGAGTCTAGACACTTGGTACAGAACGATTTGAAGCTTTCTTACTAAGCTAGTCTAGTCTATTGGAAGAATGAAGTATTAAATTATTATTCATAAGTTGACTACAAATGTTTTTGTCAAAACCTATGTTTATATTAAGTTAGGGGTTTACATATCACGAAATCGTCGTCCTATAATACATAATATTTCGCCTGAACATTCCATTTGTCTAGACCCTTGTAACTATTATGCGATTAATACAAAGTTGCTGCACCGCCTAATTAAATATAGTAATATACTCTAAGACATAAATAAAATAAAATAAAGTAGAAAATTGAACGCAACCAAATTGAAGGGACCAAGCAAATACGTTACAAAAGGTTTCGGTTTATTTTATTATTACAATACGGATACTTCGTGCGGTGTCCGGCTATTATAGCACACTATCACTCATTTAGCTACTAAGAAATTATTGAGGAGACGGGATGTTGTGCCAAATAACTAAAATGGTTTTTACGTTCGCCATAACATATCGTCATGATGTCAGTAGGACTATACGAAGAAATCACGGTGGTTACTCCGTTGCTCTGCAATTAAGGCGCGACTGTTTATACGCTGCGCCTTTGATAAAACCCCTTTTACCTACTGGAAAAAAGATTCTTATCACAAATTAAGTATTGCCAGACAATTTCCGAATAATTGCGATATCGCTGCTGTGTAGATAAAGCGGGACGAAGGTCCTCACGTCCTCGCCTACACCCAAAATGAATAACCTCTTTGTATTTTTCAATATTTATATTAAACTTTACTTCGTAATAATAGTAATATGCGCAAATAGAATTCAGAAAAATAGATTAACTTCGGAAATTTATTCGGAAACGGATTCGATAGGCCCCTTTAATCGGTTACACGAAACAGAATGTGATTACATTTAATTTTATTGATTGTTTATGATTAATTAAATTGAGTTATATATAAATAAAAGTGAGAGAGCACTCTGTATTGTTTTCATACCACACAAAAATACTACTGAACAAATCGCTTTTCTTGCACACGATCAATTAAGCTAAATAAAACTATACTAAGTACTTTATTATGGAGCGTCTAATTAGCGATGTGTATTTTACAAAACATGTAAAAACTTATACATTGCTGATATTGTTAGATGTATAACATCTAATAAAATTTATGAGCTGTTTCTGTGACACACAGATCTCTTCTCATTTTAGCTGAAGCCACTATAAGCAACTACTGCAAGAGGAAGGCAAACAACTAAGTACATTCTGACCACTAGTTTGAGACATCTCCTGGCTCATAATAAATATTAGAAGTAAACGGCATTCATAAAAATTCCATAATAGTTGAATTTTTATGAACATTTTGTAAAAAACACATTGCTTCACTTCGGTTGACGCTGACACTTCCTTTAAGGACTACTACAAAAACGTTACAATAAAGTACAAACCAAAGGGTTACAAAATACAATCGATCGATGTGCTACACATACATGGGTTCACAAGTAAAAAACTAAAGTCCCCATCACGATAAGCTAAACGTTAGGTAAAACGATGTGGATTGAGATAAAACTTTTAAAATAAATTTATTGATATATTTTATCATATAAATACGTTATCATCGTAATTTTCCAGAGCCTAACAGTTAGGCTCCATATTAAAACTAATAAAAAAAAACTGACAGTTAAGTTGTTTAAACTAACAGTTTTGTCACTTTAAAGAAGTGAACGCGATTGACTTACTGTAGGGAAGTTTCACAAAAGACTGTATAAGGAAGTAATGCTACTGTTTACAATAACCATGCACTTATTCATAATACACATAATATATACCAAAAGAGTCCAATATTTAAATAACATTTAAGGTGTTATGGATATGTTTTGTTATTGAGAATAGAGGTCCGTTATCCTTACACCATGTAGATCAATTAAAGTACAATGCAAAGATGGCCGTTTGGCAACTTAAACCAAAAATGTTTACAATAATAAGTAGATTTAGTTAAGTACTCGATTAACAACGGAAGTGTCTGCATTAAATTACTATTACTGTACTTAGTGCCAACACTTAATAGCAAAATTAAATAAATATTATTGAGGTGTAAGAGTACATTTTATTAACATTTATTTGTTATAAAAAAAGTTTACAAAAAATAAAATATTTTTTAAATGTTCTATCAATTTTAACCACCATGCAAGTTATTTTGTTTCATAATTAAATTGTTTACGTCCATTAATCTAATTACTCGTTCATTCATTATTACAACTAAACAAATTAAGTGACTTAATTATATCATAAATCATTAAAATATATTATAAATTACATAAATATTAATGTCAAGTTTTATATGTCAAACGTCTTAACCTAAATTTAAAATTAAAATAGAATTAAAACAATTATTTAATTAAAAATGTTTTGTTGGTAATTAATACATCTTTTGGCGCGTAAAAAAATATTATTATTTTCTCTACCTCTAGCTTCTCGTGGTGGGGATATACATTGGTACGATTAATCTATGGTACAATCCATGTACTGTCAATTACAAAATGGATCCTACTAACACATCAAAACCTTCATTATGTACATCCTCAGGTGTCAAGGTAGAGATAGCCGTGATTAAGCACTATAATACTCTATTTCAATATCACATGTCTCAAATAACGGATATTTCACCACAAACCTTATGGCCGCTTTGAAAATCCGAGTGTAACTAACGCATGTTGCAATTTATTTTTAATAAACAATGCAATCCAAAATTGAGAATTATTTATTACGGCAGCACAGAAAACGAGCGAACCCTGAACGGAAAGAACGAACATGCCGCCATTTTGAATTACATTTACTTATTGAGATAAGTTGTTCACTATTTATAGCAGTGGGACATTAATGACTTGATAAAGATGATACACAGTCAGTTCAGTAGTATATCGTCGAGTGTTCCCTTCACTACCTCGCTCCCTGGCACCTAAAGCATGCGTAACAAATACATTAATTTCCTAATGGCCATAAAATGTGCGCGAAATTCACGTCTGCAAAATATGTTTTTACGAAGACGTAATTCAACTTTACGTCCGTAAAGGTTTACAAAATATATATTAATGTGTTTAATATAATTTTGTTATATTTTTTATTGTAAATAGACTACATATATTTAAAATTACCAATGTCATTTTTTGGTTTTGGTGATTTTTCAATATTCCAATAAAAAGCTTTAACTCTTAAACACGATATAACATTTTTAATATTTTTCGTTAATAACTGCAGAACAGTTTATTGTCTCAATCGTATGTATTTATGTGCTCTTATAAACTTTATCATAACGTAAAGTAGCAATTAAATCAATATCAAATTAAATTAGTATAGGCAACCATGATGTCTCAATTTAAAAAGAATACTCAAATGTAATCGACGTTCTAAAGAAAACAAAATGACATGTGTTCAATTTATGATATGGTCAAAAATATATTATATTGAGACAATCTAGTTAAAATGCGAGAAATCATTATCCATCTGTTAGATTATTATGAAAACGGTTATATAACGGAATGATAAGTTTTATATCATAATATACTTGTTTCTTGAGACATCTGAGGTTGAAACAGAGTACAGTGCGTTGGGTGGATGTTAATATTGTTCTATTTGCGCATTTTGGCCGCGTTATCCGCGTTCTCCTTCAAAATCTTCGACTTGAGGTGATCCTTGTATTTGAGAATGCCACCTTCCCACTTTGTGACAGTACCGTTTTCGCAGATCCAAATCTCTTCGGCGACCTGAAATTAAGAAAAGAGTACAGTATATAACATATAAAGTATTAGTTACATATTTTACGCGTTAGTTATTTCCATTTCGTCAATAATACACACTTGTAGGCATAAATAAAATTAATGTATGTAATCTATACGTGCGGTTGAAGGAGAACTTCTCTCAATGTTTGGTAGATATTCCATTAAGTGTAAATTCGTCACACGCTGCAATGATTCAAGGTTCTAAGGAAAAAGTAACTAATTTCTTGATGTGGCACGTACATGAGAGTCGGAGAGCATGAACCGTACAGCTCCATTACATCTAAACCTTATAGGTCGATGATGGTTTTTTAGATTGATACAACTTTGGAGAAAGCTCTACAAAGATTTTAATAGCAAAACTTACGTTGGCAACACATCTTCCGACTTCATCTTCGATAATTTATTTCATTGTGATTAAATAAAATATACATTTTAATGACAAATCCTAAAATGCGTCACAGTGATGTGGGTAATTGATCCACTTACTTGGTTGATGAGTCTGAAGTCGTGGCTGACGAGCACCATGCCACCGTCAAACTCATTGATCGCTTCGCCAAGCGCGTCGATAGTCTCCATGTCCAAGTGGTTGGTAGGCTCGTCCAGTAGAAGCAGGTGTGGTGTCTGCCACGCGAGCCACGCAAACACTACGCGGCATCGCTGACCATCGGACAGTTGGCGCATTGGACATACCTGAAAAAAAAACATTTTTAGTTTTTTATTTTAAAAGATTAATGTGACAGCCAACTGCATTATCTTAACAGATTATTGCACTTCATTAACATCCATTGTCAATCTCTCAAACAGTACAAAAATGTATGATGTATATATATATAGGATAATAATTACGTAAACTATAAAGTAAGTACTTTTTTTTTATTAAATGACTTACTTAAATTATATTATTTGTGCTTTATCTACTTTCTTCTTCTTTTTAAACCCTAGGCTTTTTTTTTAACTTTGATCGCTAACAAAACCTAGTGAATATTTAACTAACCTAAAAAGCAATTTTATACTTATGGCAGCTTGCATGGGGAGACCAAGGCTTGAATCCCAGGCATGCTCGTTGTTTGACATTTTATTGCTGTGCATTTTGACTTACTTATCACTTACTTAAATTGTAAAAGAAAATACCGTGAGGAAATCTACACGCCTGCGAGTTTTCCATAGTTCTAAAAGGTGTGTGTAAAGTCTATCAATTTGCTGTTAGCCGATATTGTGGAGTATGATCATAACCTTCTTATAATATGAGGATACCCATCCATCCATCCATCGACCAGCAGTTTGACAGTAATTTTTACGATAAAGCTAACCTGTTGCCTGCCAGTGAGCCCGTACCGGCCGATGATCTTTCTCATCTCCTCACGCTCGCGCACCTCCGGGAACTGCTTCATCATGTAGTCGAGCGGCGACAGGTCCAGGTCGAGGAGCTCGTGCAGGTGCTGGTGGTAGCGACCAATACGCAGATGGGAGTTCTTGCGGATCATCCCCGTGCTCGGAACCAGCTGTGGTAAAACGAATTCATTCATTTCCTACATGCATACTAGTTTGGACAAAAAATAATGAAAATATTTTTGCATCTTTTCCAAAATTTTATTAAAAAGTATGATATTATGATATGGTATTTTATGTTAGTATTATACTAAAAATGAGTATTAGTGTACATATGTATATAGGTAGTCTCCACTTGAGCAGTTGCAGATTAAAACAACAGGAGCGCGCCACTTAAAAATAAGACGTTCCAATTTAGTCCTTAGGTTTAATGTTCCTTATACAAATTATTACTCACATCTCCATAGAGTAGCTTAAGGAGCGTAGATTTGCCAGCTCCGTTAGGCCCCACTAGAGCGAGCCGCGTATCCAAGTCAATACCGAACTCCAAGTTCTTATAAATCCAAGGCCCGTTATCCATATACCGAAACGAAACATTCTGGAAATAAACAATTTAAAGAAATTGAAACACGCCTATTACCTACAAAAATCTAGTTCTATATAAACTTCAAATGTGGATGCAGGCTTTTATTTCAGTAATATTGTAATGTTAAAGTATGTTATGCTTTTAAAATGTCAAGGAATAAAATTTAGGAATATGGTTAAAATAAGCTTGTTTTTAGATTTGGCGGGAAGGCTCCTACTACTACAGAAAATAATGTGTGGAGGATTTGGAAATAGTAGAATTTTATCAAAATTATGCATTACTCACTTGCACCATAATAACCGGAGGCGGCACCTTTCCACATGACGGAAAATAGAAATTGAGGATCTTGTCATCGATCACCTTCTCCGTGAGCCCCTGTGCCACCATCTTCGCCAGCGTTTTCTCTTTGGACTGCGCTTGGCGAGCTAGCTTTGCTGAGCCGTGCCCGAATCGGGCTATATAGTTCTATCAAACAAAACAGGATATAGTTTCTCTCACTGAATGTTTTCCAAAAATTTAGTATGAGTCGGAAAAAGACTGTCGCCATTGAACTATATTTCAAACCAGAAGAATTGACTTTAATTGGGAGTCGAAATTATCATTACATATAGCAGCATAAATCATTATATAGCAGATTAACGGAGTTAATAGTTAAAATTAATTTGTATGTGTAATAATAACACTGTATAAATAACTTTTTACAGATTTTTTATGTCAATAATCACAACTAAGTGTAAAATAACTTTTGATAAACACAACTGGTACCAAAACACATTTTATTAAAAGACTTAAAAACCGCCATTAGATGTTTTTAACTAAGATATACAATATCTTTCGACAGATATAATATATATTAAAATAACCTGCAATCATTCATACAACTTGACTATAGAACTAAAGAAACATTCGGAGGACAAAATATTGTGAAGCTAGTTGGCAGCAAAGGTTTAAAGAAAACTCACCTTCATGTGAGCGATTTGGTCTTGTTCCCAGTTGTACTGCTTCATTTGATTCTCGAGCAACTCCATGCGCGTGCGCACGAAGGCCTCGTAGTTACCAGTGTAGTATTTGAGGCGACGTTTGCTCATGTGAATTATATTGGTGCACACGCCGTTCAGGAAGTCTTGCGAGTGAGATATAAGAACTAAGATACGTTTGTACCTGTAAGTAAAGTAGTATTTGTATATGGCCTTGTAGATAGTATTATTTTATGTTAGTTTAGGTTATATAGATATCCACTAATGATATTAAATGAACTGCAATTCCTATATTGACAATTTTATGTCTGTGTAATGCAAAAGTCCCGAAACTATTGTTTACCATATATTTCTATTTTTAATCCACTTAAAACAGACAAATTGTCTTGAATGTTTGTGAGGATTTTATAGATTAACATTTTACATAATTTTTATTTTCGCAAACTTGGACTTTTTACTTTACTTTTTTAGAAATGTGGATGTCCAGAGGATATATTTTTCCGACTATCCACATTTCAGACTCATATACATAGATCTAAATGGATTATGGCTGGTGTGATAATGAATGTTATGGAGGTGGTCATAATAATATAAAAGGAAACTCACGACTTTAGTTCCTCCTCGAGCCACACGCAGGCGTCGAGATCGAGATGGTTGGTCGGCTCGTCGAGTAGCAGCAGATGCGGCTTCACGTACAGCGCACGAGCGAGAGCGATTCGCATACGCCAACCTATACGAAACAGAATTAATATGAATTTCGCAATTTTTTATTCATAAGAAATGAAGTCATTAAGAACAACGACAGGAAATTAAGTTTCACGTACTAAAGCACTGAGAGACCTGTTTCTGCCATATTGATTGTAGGCAGTTGTTGTGTTTTGTTTCGTACGCTGTGTTGATAAAAGGTGCAATTTTTAAATTGGAACATGGACAAAAATTTCAATAAGTATTGACTAAAATAAAAGTTCTGTTCTATTTAAACTGATGGCAAAGGGTTCCGGCCTACATTTCTTACGTGTCATGAGTTCCCGTTATATATTTAAAATGTGTCCGTTCCGTGCCGATATTACGTTAAAGTCATATGTTAAAACAACAATGGCGCTCACCTCCAGAGAAGTCCTTGGTGGCCTTCTGCTGCATCTCCTTGGTGAAGCCCAGACCGTGCAGGATGTGAGCGGCGCGGGCTTCAGCCGTGTCCGCACTGAGATCTTCTAAACGGTCGTATACATCCATCAACTGCTCTTGCGCATCTGAAAATGCAATGAAAACATTCAAAAAGCAGTTCGTAAACAGATCTTTTAAGGTCATTATCAACCCAGTCCCCCTGCTGGGATCTCTTAGAACGATAACGGTTAGACCGAAGTTCTCTCTAATGGCTAAGTGCAAATTGAAAGACTTCGCAACTTTCTGAAAACCTTTATGGAAAACTATAAGACCTGTAGGTTTCCTCAACATTTTTTCTTCAGCTGTAAAGCATAAGATAATCTAAAATAGTCAATTCGAGATACGCGTGCCAAGGACTCGAGCACTGATCTCACTGTGCAAGAGACTAAAATCTTATGACTGGACTATCACTATCTTGAACTCTACTATACTAAAGTTTTCACCACTTTACATGATCACAAATGCTGTAAGAAATGTATATAAAATGAACTGTTATAGCTGGTGAAAGACGACTGTGCTTAACATAATGAACAAACTAAATGTGAGCAAAGTAACAGCAATGTACGGACCTAATACTATTATTTTCCTATTACTTCTACTTATGTATACAGATCTATGATAAGCAAAAACGAATATTAGTCAATCTAAAACTTTCATTGTTCTATAGTGTTACAATGTGTTTTTTAATTAAAGAGCAATCGGTTCAAATAGAATTTTTAATTTCATGAATATATAATCAAAGCTATATCCTGACCTCCTTATGCATGAATAATGAAGCAGACATATTGGAGCCAATAGAAATTATGACATATGCCATGGAAAAACGTTACTTATCAATCAATTGGAAATGAATTTTTTATTGTCTTCGTATAAAACTAGGTTAAAAGTAGTCTAGAATGTCCGTACTATACTGAATGTCCTGGGGTTTTTGAAATACAGTGCAAACATATAAAATGTGTAGCCAAGGAAATTAGTTGATGGAAATCCAAATGGAAGCGGATGTATTTTGATTGAAGCAATACATGTATTTACGGTGATCTGAGTGTAAGCTTACCATCGTCTTCGCACTGCGCCAGCTCCTCTGCCAGCTTCTCGAGCTTGACGCGTTCCTCGTCCACCTCCATGACGCACTGCAGCGCCGTCTTGTCCGAGGCGGGCATCTCTCGCGTCAGGTGGAATATGTCGATATGCTCCGGAATCGACACCTCTCGCCGACCCAGCACGGACAGCAGCGACGACTTCCCTGTACGGCAAATAATGTACTAATAGAATCATTTTATTATTCTCTCAGATAGTAAATTAGTTCGACCGGACGATACCATGACCATCCTCATAAATGACCGAAAAGCGATTCTTCTTTTTTGTTAAAATAGGTAAACATACCGGTTACACCTATAATTGAGTTGACCATTTTAGTCTTCAGGAGTGCAACGTATCCACGTACGACCTTAGGACTGCGATCCTTTTTGAGTTTGAACATGTCCATATAAAAGCAGGAGAACTGAATGCTCGTATGTACTCTTCACACACACTTACGCAATACACAGCAGTGTTGTACGTCGCAGGGAAAGTGTTAAATCAAACCTGTCTGCCATTTTAAGCTTCACATTTAGGCGTAAAAAAAAATTAATTTGCATAAAAATATAAATTTTTCCCCCTTCATCTTTGCAAATGATTTTGAATCATTACAACTCGTGAATATTTTGGCAATCTCCTTTTAAAACCCTTCACTTTTTATACGTTACTCTAAAAGGAAAGTTTCAAAGAAAACTTTCTTTAAAAGAAAACTTTGGAGTCCAAGTTACAGAACACAAAGCACGCTTTTTTATTTTTTCAATTTTAATTAATACAGTAACTCGTTATTACCACGAATCTAACCTATAACTTTTCAAATTCCGTACATTAAATTAATGTTATATATAGTTGAAATAACATGAGGACGTAAAAATGAAAAATATACATACGTACAGCTCAAACACAACTCTTTTCTGTATTGAGACAATCAAGTATAAATAACATATAATATTCACTGGGTGCTGGTACTTCCGTCCATTCATAATTACATTGTTGTTCTTCAATTGATATGCTAAATGTTTTCAGTTATACCAAATTACAGAGAAAAATAGAGACGGAATTTACATTGTTTTACACGCTTTGTTTATTAACCGATACTAGAACACAAGTGTTTATAATAAACAGTTTCATATTTCGTTCAATTACTCAGATGTTCATTATTACCGTATTGCAACACTGCCCGCTTTTAGCCATTAAAGTGACGAAATCAAAAGACTTGATAAGAGAAAATACTACTTGTAATAAATAATGTAATACTTTCTATCGGGACTTCAAAGATAACGTTGCTCGATAAAAAGTAGTAGTTCGAATAAATAACAAATCAGAATATAAATATATTCGATTTAAACAATACATAAAATAAACATTAATACGCAAGCAAATTAGTAGAAAAATCAATAAGAATAGGATAAAAACGTTTTAATTTTCCAAATAAACTGGAAGACGTAATGACTACTGTTCTAATTGTTCTTCGGGCGTTCCGTCCATTAGATAATATCTGTCAATTGCTGCTTCAGAGAACAACATTGACATTGAGCTATTCGCTAAAGCCATAAAAATGTACACATCGCAAACACCAACAAAGGCTTAATACTTGCTCTGGTGTGTAAAACCATTTTTTGTAAAGAAATTTTCGAGTAAATTTATTACCTCACTATATTCTTACACCATAATCAATGTACATTCCACCTTAAGATATCTTCATCGAAGTAGTTATTTTAAAATTGTCACAGAGACGACGTGTCGTTCCAAATATTAAATATATAAAAAAAAATTAAATATTTAAATCACAATTATTGTATACAAATTGACTGCCTGAAGAATTACCGCCGTTTAATAAAATACTAGTTTTATAACAATTGTTACGTTTTATCCGAATGAATGTATGAAATAGGGCTTAAATATTTGAAATCCCCGTATATTAGTCAATTGTGTTAAATCCAAAAATAGGGATAAGTTGGGAATATAAAATTAGTGTGTAAAAGGAGAGCTATCGTTGACAAAGACAAACGTAGTGGGCGATGAAGTGCAGTGGCGTTGTTTATTATTGAATTTGATTCAATTGCTAGTACTATTACACCATTACCGACTCAAATAAATATAGGTCAGGGAGATGCTTCAACTAGGTTCTATTAATCATTACCGAACAGACTGTACGTTATTGCGTATATAGACATTTAAAGCTATTTTGTTATCAAATGAATTATATTTATATCTTTTCCAACAAAAAAAATTAATATATGACAATATACAAAATATACAGACTGACTAATGGACGAATACTGTGGCAATCAGTCTATTTTGATAGAAAGACTATAACAGTGTGAGTCTTCATAATGTGCACGTATTCAATTGAGGGAAACTTGTGAATACTATTTTGTAAACTATATTAGAATTATCGAAATTTTACTTCATTACAGAATACACGAAATGTCCAATGCGATTTCACATGAATTCCCACAATGTTCAGTACCACCGTACTTGGAAAAATAACAGAAAATAAAAGTTTTCATTATTGTAAAAATATTAGAATTCGCCTAATTACAAATGTAACAAAAAATAATCGAACTAAGAATGTTGTCCGTTTTCTAAGTATATTATAAATAATAAACAGACTAACAACGCAAAGCTTAAATTAATGTACTTAGAAACATGAAATTTTGCACAGCAGTTCATTACATAACACAGATTATCGCTTTAAAAGGATTTCTGAAAAAGCTTTATAATTAAAGTACTACATTAGGTTATGATAAAACAGTTCGTTATTGTTATAATTTGAAATATACTTTTTTAATATTGCAAGCTGTAACTTTTGCCGGTCAACTCTCATACATACATACATACATACATACATACATACATGCATGCATACATACGTACATGCATACATACATACACATGACTCCATACTTAAATTCAGAATGGCTCGAAGTATATCTGCAGTAGCAAGTAGTTGCATAGGTACTCCAAAAGACGGAAACGATTGTTTCGATTGTAATTGTAGCTATTAACCACATTTATGCACTGTCCTATATACATAATATTGAATAACCATAATAACCACATACAGAAGCGAATGATGAGTTTGGTTGTTACACCCTGGGTTGAACTGTAATTTTTGCACCTATCAAGGTGCTTGCTTATGTACAAATAAAGGTGATATCAGCATTTTGAAAATTCGTCTTCCAAGGCGGTTAATCTAAAACGTTGTACCCATACGTCCGATGGGCACACCCATTGGGTACACGGTCAGGCTTTATCAAAGTATTATGTATGCAAAGCCACAGACGTCGTTTAAATTCGCGTTTGACTGCCTGATTCACTATTCACTGGGAGCGAATTTTGAAAATATTACCACATCCATAATTCAGGTTGTTTGCCACGGTTTTGTAAAATCAATAGGAGGATGTTGGCATTGTATTTTTATGTATGTACATCTATTATCCCGAGGTTTTTGAAACGATTTCGTTATTCCTATTTTTTTCTTGTTATTTACATTTCGTCTATGCCTTGACTGCTATATAAATCGCACATCGCCAGCAAGCGCGGTTACGCGCGCAAAAAAATACACAATTTATTTCAGTGTTGCGGATAAAATTTAACATACATAAGACAAAGGCAAAACATCTTTTTGCTATTTACATCATAAAATAGATGTTGTCCACTTCCACAGTTAGCAGAAACCACTTATCATCAGATTAAAAACTCAAGACTTTGATCAGTCAACCAGTACCACTCTCACACATATTTCTGCTTGAAAAAGATATAATCTATACCTTTTCTTCTTTATAAAAGTTATAAAAATAAAAAGTTATAAAAGTTATAAAGAAGAAAAGGTCGCTAGCTAGGTACTTTTATTAAGGATTAACAAAAAATAAAATAAAAAGTAAAAAAGTAATTAAATATTATTGCAGTTAATCTAAAGTGATTACAAACAGTATAAAAAGCATGCAAAGCCTTATAAATTAACCACATCATACATTACAATCTATAATAGCCATATCGCAAGGAAGTAACACGATCGTTGATCAAGTACAAGTGACGTACTTCGTGTACGACTCGTATATGCGATGCTTATCTCCGCATTACACGGGTCCAGTCGAACATAAAGGAGTAAAACTGAACTATTACTTTAAACGTCATAGATCATCATCTTTTTTTTTTTCACAATTTTAGAAAATTAAATATATATTTTTTTCTATTTATTGCTACGTACTTTATGTAACCCTTTATATCGAGAGCAAAATAATAAATGAGAATAAAACTAAAAATATTTTTTAACAAGTATGAAAATTGTTGAAAAAAAAAACTGGCAAACAAATGAACACAACACTAAAACTGAAGTCTAGACATTGAGAATCACAGATTGAAGTAGGTGAGGATATACGATAGGATTCTTCCTAATAATAACGAGCTGTTTAATGATAAAAAACATTCCATTAAATGGATATAGTTCGGAAATAGAGTCGGCACAAAGACCAATTCCTAAGTGCTATCAATAAATTAGTGAGAGTTCAAGCCAAATATAGTTTTTTTTTTATTTTTATCTATATCCACTCTTTTCATTGCCTTTACAGGTATTTTTTTGAAACAAACAAAGAATGTGGACGATATCGGGATACAGTAAAATGACCACATATTGTTATCAAACTGCAGAAAACAGAACTTAACGTGGTGAGAAATATTGATAGATACTGTTAATTATTTCACCTTTTTGTATAGTAATCATGAGGAGGATTGAAGAATAAAAGGGTCGCCTCAAATGTAAATGAGCAAGACACCCAATGTACTCAACGAAACGCTAAAATTTTGCACGCTACAAACAAGAGTAACAGTGGTGCCTCTCGAGTAAAACCATATATTTTCTACGATTGTGCCAAAGATACGTAGGATCTATACACGAACTTCTACATCCAACCTCAAATAGGACGGAAACCCTATCTAGGTTTTACGTAGAAGCAATGCTACTCCTCAGGACCGACTGGTCGATGCGCTTATAAATGTAACTACTCTTCAGTCGAAATAAAAAGTCTTTATTCAGCGTATCAGAAGAGCGGCGGTGACATCTGTAAAGGAAACATTCAAAATAAACATTTACGTACCACATCCATTAAGTCCTACGAGGCCGTATCTTCGGCCGCAGTTGAGCTCCAATAGAGTGTCCTGGAGCAGTTCGCTGCCGTAAAATGTTATGGAGAAGTTAGCTATCTTGATGTCTCTCGAGCGGGGGTGCACAGCCAGTGCGCCTGTGCACGACCGGGCTTCAGAATTCATTTTAGCCTCGGCTTCTAGCTTCAAACACAATGCCTCTGTAACAAAATTATTCATCTTCAATCATGGTCCAATCTCTACTTATAACGCTACATATTACCATAAAAGTTAAGGGTCCACGTATCTATATATCGCACACATTAAAAAAAATGCGAATTAAAAAAACTAATAATACCAATATACCCTTATAGAATTTGTATATGTCTGTCAGTTTGTTGAAACCAAAACTCCTGAATTGATTTTAAGGGATTAAAATATGTTCATAGTCCGTATTGTAACGTAATAGTTAGCCTCTATTTCACTGCAATCAATTTACTTTTTTAAATTACTGTAATTTAATATCGATAGTACCTAAGCAAAGCGAACCGAAAGATGCGGATGGGAGCGGGTAGTGTGGCACGGTGAGACGATTTTCTAAATGCGGGTGGCACCGTGTAAGACAGCTACTTCACAATATAAGACAAAGCATCCAGCACCGGAAGAAATAATATCCAAGTTTACAACAATGAAAAACTCTAAACTAATTATAATAAAAGCATAACTTAAACAATCTAAAGGGGACTCCCTTGCTCGTATCTGTGCCGAGACCGCTAGCCGCTAATAAGATTTTAATTTTCATATTTACAATGATGAATAATCTTAATACTAATTACAATAAAAAACCTAATCTAAACAATCTAAAGGGAGTCCATGCCCATGTGGTATGGTTCCAAGGACACTAGCCGCTTTTCCGCGATGAATAGCGATCGCAATTCTCTACACGAAATCTGAACCCGCCGTCTTGTCAACAGCGTCGATCAAACGGGGGACCAAATATTTGTAAAAGTAATTTTTGTTTTTGGTTATTTATATAATTTAAATATTATAAATACCAAACATATGTACCCAACTCCGTATAAACCCAACCTATCTGTAGTGATACGCATAACTGTTTTTGAGAATTAGGATGAGAGGTACTCGAAAAGTATGTGTTTTTTTACTACATACCCACTAGAACACAGTGATCTTACAATGCTATTGTAAAGCAGAACTACTTTTAACCAGGGACTTGGTGAGTTTTAACACTATGGGTCAGCTGGAACCTGTCCTGTAACTAAGTATAAAGTAATATATACCAGCATCAAGTCATCTTTAAAATATTATTCTAAAGGTGGTAGAGCCGTTAGAGCTAGCCCGGGGCGGTACCACCGCCACCCTCATAACCCGCCGTAAAGCAACATGTT
>DWON01002826.1:0-19553 GCA_018251015.1 Phocides pigmalion okeechobee
AACACAATACATGAAGAACATGTTGCTTTACGGCGGGTTATGAGGGTGGTGGTGCCGCCCCGGGCGAGCTCTAAAGGCCTTACCACCTTTTGAACAATTTAAATTTTACATAAGTATATTTAAGTAAATTAGAACATTAATCTCCGTAACTCTCCGTACATTTATATATGTCTAAAAAATGATAAGTTACATATATATATGTAGATCTCCATAGATGTAAAAAAAACAGGTTTATTTACAATATGCACGACAAGAACGTTCATTTAATACAAAATACAATATAATTATCTTTTCTGCTTTCATGCATTACGTAATGATAAAAAAATATTATAAGCCTTTGACACGGAAATCTTTAAGATATCTGTAACAATACCCTTTTGCAAGCATTATTTTTTAAATGAAATATAACTATATCAGCATTCTCAAAGACTAAAAGATATGACTAAATAGATGTCTTACTCATCCCTATGTTCCAGAGTAAAATATTTTAGTATATAACTGATTATTTGCTCCGACTACGGAACCAAAGTGTAAGTCAATGTGAAACGCACACTCGCCACCATTTTACATTTACGGAATGCTGTTTGGTGCTGTTTAGAAATAGGAAGTCTTGTTATTTTATGACGTGATAACAACTTATGAGTAGATCTTAAAGAATTGCACGGTGGGAGGGCTTGAACAGGACTGAAGTCCTGTCTGAGCTCGTTCTGTTATAGACTCTGTGCACCCTTATTTTACGGCATCACTCACGTCTATACCTTTGTTTTAGGTAATTAATAAAGCCAAATAGAGACAATCAGTCCTAATCACTGCTTTCCCGGTTGTCGTATCGTTGACATTGAGTCCTCAAATCTGTTTTGAGCTACTCTTTTTCTAAATGGTAATTCTTCATTTTTTTATTACAAATATTATAATAAAATTTAATTTTTTTGTTGATAAACCGTAATAATTTCTAGAAATCTAGTTATTAATAAATTCTCTCGGATCTCGTGTACCAGTAAGTAAATACGTTGCTATTCCGATAGGCGACAGAAGGTCGCCTCGCTTATAGGTGTAGCCGACAAAAGCACCACCAACCGTAACACAGGAGTGCCGACTTTATTTACCTCATTGTTTAGAAAGTTTGACTCATTGTATGCGCGTTAATTTCTTCCAGGTATGTGTAAAATATCGACAAAAACTTCCTTCTAAGTTATTTCCTGAACAGTGACATGAGGCTCTTCAAAAACGGAGCAAAGAGATCTCTTCTTAAAAGCCATCGATGCATTGATGACTCCTCTGGTGCCGAAAGTGTTCATAGATGACGGTGAGTGCTTTTCATCGGGAGACCCATTGCCTTTTCGTTAGGATCATTTCGTTAGTAACATATATTATGTTAAAATAATACGATTATCCTAATTTACATTCAAACAAGCTCGTAATATTTATAACTGGAGCGAGAAACGAGCCCTTTTCCACGTCGAAGCAATTAATCGTGTTCACAATCGATTTCGAATGGTCGCGACCTTTACCGTGTTACGATATTCTATCCTTCCGTTATAGTTTATGTGAGAAACGTGGTACATAGTACGCTACTGTATACTATAGGTTTCCAGACATTTGCATAACACTGGCCACCTGCTGTTTTTAGTAGTAGGACGACTAGAGCAGGGGTCTCCAAACATTTGTGTCTCATAGGCCACTTTCCATCTTTTCAGTGGGAAATGAATTGATTAGTCACTGCCGTCCTTGGGTTACAGTTACCCAACTTCCTGAAGAATAGGAGATCACGTGAAGTCGATTATGGATGCGTTGCTACTCTTGAAGACTAAGACGTAGGCTTCTCAATTAAATGAACTAGCAACCACATCTTGCCACGGATACGCAAGAATTGTTTTACATTAAAGATGAAACTGGCTGAAATGGCTTATGGAATGCTTTGGAGATAATACCTAAACGATAGATTCATACAGGTTTTAGCACTTTGTAAAATCGTTTTTACATAAAACTGTCTCATATTTAAAATATCTCACAAAGCTTTCCTTTACTACAAAATGAAGTGACAATTAATCGCTTCCATAAATAGCTCTGGGACATAAACATCCAAGCGAGGCTGAAACTCAGCAACCACATTACTATTAACTTTTTTCCGAAATGCAGGTTGTAATTAACCGATCATAACCAAATATGCAGACACGCCTCCGCAGTACATCTCTGGTGAAAGTGAGAAGGTTCGGTTCGTGATGTAATATTGAAAAATATATTGTAGTATGTGGCCGAGGATGTGTTTGGAACAAAGCTGTTTCTTCTACTATACAACACTTTAATGCCTAAGCTATGAAACATAGGCTCCTTTAAAGGCTTTTATTTGATAAAAATATTCATAGAATAGACAGTCTTCTTCCAATATTATAATAGTATAGATATTCGATTTTTAGAGTATTTGTAAATATTGAAAGTGCTGTTAAGACACACGCATACTATGATTTAATTTAAACCTTTCTTTCTACAGCAAATCCGATAGTGTTCGATAGTTCGATAGCTATCCGTCGTGCATTCACTGACTACTGTAAAAATAAGTGAGGGAACGTTTTCCTCTTTAGTTTCTGTACCCGTCTCAACATGTTCTCTCATTTACTATGTTTGTTTTCCTCTTCATCCTTTTCTCTATTCGCCTACTATTATTTTTTCTGTTATCCGATCTTATGACAATTACATGTATATTTTTTGGTATTTGTAATTTTGTATGCCCCTGCTCTCTCGTGTTAGTATCACTTTTTACCACTCGATGGTTGTTTCAAAGAGATCGCTATTTAGTGATGAGATCGCCTATATATTTTAGTATACAATAAAGAATTTTATATTACATATTAAACTTACCAATAAAAACATAAAATTAAATATTATAGCAATAAGATACAGCGGCGAAATTTGCAAAAAGCATCAATTTCGGGAAATCGACTTTCTAACAAATTGCACCTGATTAGTCCAATTTGTGGGCGAGAAAGTGTGACTACATCAGACGGTATAATGTAACTAATATTGTAAAGATGACGTCACGATGACGTATTGAAGATAAAATGTAGCGAAAAATGTTTCAAAAGATTACTGCCGTGTGGTTGACGCTGCTGATGACGAGAGAGCTGGTTCTCTTATTATTGTATGGAATGGTCTGGAATTAATATTATTGTAAATAATTGGAAAAAAATACACTCTAATGTTGGTTAAAACATATAGTAGTTGATTGCTATATTTTAAAGTGATTAAACAGCAAACAGCGTGCTTGTTTGTTGTGGCGACGTGATGTTAAATTATCACTGACCTCAAACATGACTGAAAACCTGAAGTCGTATGTCAACACGTTTATACTCCAAAGACTAAAATCATCGCCTCGCTTCTAACAGTAGTCGGCAACCACAACTCTTTAACCGAAACTAGAGTTTATTTACCGATTATGAGGAAAGCAGTGGTACCTCGGTCGAATTACAGTTCTAACAACCTTCAGAACCTTGTTTCTGGTTAGTAATTAACTACTTAATCTTGCACCGTAACTAATAAGCAATTATGGTAGTTAGATTCTGTTTGGGAGTGAGTGCTTGGAAGCGCAAGGTAATTGATTCAATTATGCTGACTGCAACATATTTTTATGTAGTTTTCAAGTTATTCTTTAGTGTTTGAGAAATCGGATCAGTGTACTTTTAGCAAGGGGAGGAAAACACGCGTAACGTATAAAATATTACAATATTATTGTAGAGAACGCCGTCTATGTTTAAAAAGGCTTTGTAATCTTGGCTTTACTTAATCTATGGGTATTGCACAAAGATTCCAATTTCTTCGTATGTTCGACATTTGCGCGTTTAAAATTTGCGTTATGGTATGCAAAATATTTTCTACCCTCGTCAAAGATGTATGACTCTTTACGTGAGTAGACAAGTACATACAAACTTGATGTTTTGTTAAGTAGTCGCTGCAGCCCATGTTTTTTTATTATGATAAAGTAAGAAACGGGCATGCAGGCCACTTGATGTAAAGTGGTTACTGCAGCCCATGGACAGCAATGTCCAATCTCAAATAGAATAGAAGTTTTATTTAAGGATGGATGCGTTCCTACTCTTGAGGACTAAGATGGTCGCCTCCGATAATGTGTATCCGGCAACTACACCTCCCCAACCGAAACGCAACACATGAGGAACGTGTTGCCTTACGGCGGGTTATGAGGGTGGCGGTGGTGCCGCCCCGGGCGAGCCCTAACGGCTCTACCACCTTCTAAAATGTATATCTAATACAATCACAAACAGGACTAAAGCTCTATCGGAGCTTGTATAAATCTATTTAGGTTTTGCTACATATGAGGAGTAAGTTGGTAAATTCGCTGGTTAGCATAGTCGGCGGCGGCATTTCTCTACACAACACAAAAGCGGATTATGAGGGCGGCGTTGGTATCTCCCCGCTCAAACTATAGAACTATACGGAATTATATACACGTGAAAGAGAGGAGTAGCGGTGGGACCTCTCCGATCGAACTCTACAATATGTACACCCAATAACTTTTAACATATTTGCTAATGACGTTTAGTCTCATCTTAATACACTCATAAGTACTTATAACCACGCACTGATCGTAACAGCAATTACCATTTTAAGTATCTGGTGCTCTACTGAGAAGGTCACAGTTGAGGCATTAACCCGCATTAACATTGACAATGAAAGTAGAGTTCTTCCGCTCTCCCAGCCTCTATCATAGAGCAGTTAGTACAGAGTATCTAAAATCAAAATATTTGAAAGTGGCAACTCAGGTGAAACTATTCAAATAGAAATGCTTTATTTCTTTTGTTTTTTATTTTTTCTTGTACTATGTTTATTATTTAAAATTAATATTGTTTTTATCATTTATTTATTTATTTAATGACATACATCATAAACATAAAAAAATATATTTTGATAATTATTTGTACAAACGATTTAATAAAAATCATGTGTTGTGTTATGTTCACATAATTGGTCAAAGTATTCTGTTTCTTTAGCACGTAATTACTTTTTTTAATCTACTTGAAATTTGTTAGATAGTGTCTGTACTTCTCTTCGCATTACAGATTTTAAATTATAACGTTTATTAAAATTGTCATCCTATTAAAAAATACTATTAAAATTATTTAAAATGACAATTTACAATTAATTGCATATGTAACATGGAGATCCGTGCTCATATGGCACGATATCAAGAAACCCTAGCCGCATTTTTGAACTGAAAAGCGATTTCAATTTCGACTTAAGTATTGCTAAAACTTATATTTAGCAAGCAAAGCCAAACGATAATGATTATCTAAACACGACAAAACAAGTTCTTCATCATAGGACTAACAAATACGATGAAAGTTGAAAGGTAAAATTAAAATAGATTTTACGCATTTCGCTATCTTTATTTTTATTATGAAAGAGTTAGAAACGGGCATGTAGGCCACCTGATGTTAAGTGGTCACTGCAGCCCATGGACAACCAAGTCCAATTTTAAATAACAGAAGTTCTATTTAAGGATGGACGAGGATGCGTTCCTACTCTTGAGGACTAAGATGGTCGCCTTCAGTAATGTGTATCCGGCAACCACACCTCCTCAATCGAAACAAAAAACATGAAGAATATGTTGCTTTACGGCAGGTTATGTGGGTGGCGGTAGTGCCACCCCGGGCGAACTCTAACGGCTCTACCACTTTTAATATCTGAGAAAAATATTCTATGAGAATCGGTTAACCACGGAAAATTGGTCCGCAAATCTATTCTTTATGGTTAATTTCAGTTGCTTTCCAAGATTAAGTCGAACGGATCGAGGTTAATGTTGTTTCAATCAAAGAATTTCCATTAACTTACTAAAGTTATTTATTGAAATACTTTGAAAGAAAATAAAAAAAGACGCGTGTAATTATGTTCAAATATAATAATTTGTACTTCTTAAGCGTATTTAGTAAAATTACGTGTTTGTTCCGCTTGGCTTTGAAAGCCTTGGTTCGTGGGGTCCGAGTGTCAAAAATCAAATAAATTTTTCAAACAATTAATCCTACGTTTGATCAACGCCGCCGATGACAAGAGGCTGGCTCATATCTCGCACTGAGAATTGCGATTGCTATTCAACGCGGGAACGCAGCTAGGACAGAACTAGCACTAGAACTAGAACGGAGTGTTCTTGGTATCATGCCGCATGGGCACGGACTCCTTATACATTGTTTAGGTTAGGCTTTTATTATAATTAGTTTGAAGATTTTCTATAGTAAAATATTAATTTACGCATTCAAAACATATATACCGAGAAGACGAATGATAGATGAAACTAACTATTATAGTATAGGGGTACATAATAAATTATATGTTACTTCGGAGCATACTAAAATGTTATGTTAGATGTAATGATTTCGATACGGTACTCAACTTTAATAAACATAACACGAAAGATTGAGATGTAATCACATAATTAAAATAACTATTAGTACCTTATAACGTACTACAATAATAAGTCATTGTATTTTTTTTATTTGCACTACATAAGTATGCCAAGGTAAAAGAATAAGAAATGTTTGTAAATATTTTAAAACAATTCATTGCTGCATTCAGAATTTCATAGACGTTATAAAATTTTATAATGAGAAATTCGTTTAAAATCCGCCAAAAAGCGATGGGTACAGGCACCAATTTGATTTTTCTGTCGGATATCTGCGGATATCAGACGTTACAGGATATCCGCGGATAACCGATACACGTGTTATTTGTCCTTCGCATATCAGCGGATACAGGTCTGTTTTCTCCTTCGGATATACGCGGATCAGGGAACAGACCTGTTCCTCTTCGTTCAGATTCCACGAATACGGATACAGCTGTAATTTCTCCTTAAGATATCCGTGCATACGAATACAGATCACTTTTCTTCTCCGGATAACCATTAATGCGAATACGGATATCCGGTGCTAGTTTCAATATAATTTTATATTTCCATCTTAAATTTCAAATTCAGGAAAGAAATGTTATATATTTAAATCATTACCTTATCTATCGCCGTGACGCGCGCCCATGTGACGTTACGCAACCCGTGTCAACTTACATCGCTCAAATTACTTTCTATTTATTACATAACATAACGGGGAATGTAATGTTATTACCATTTTTATACCAATTGAATTATTTTTAAGATATTCGTTAATTAGTGCAGTACTCGTGTTTTCATATGCATTGCAATACAGAGAGAAAACATTATTATTTGACTATATTTCTCTACTAGATCTTTACCAAATCAAATCAAATTTATTTGTGAATAAGGTGCTTACTATAGTTTATTAAGAATGATATAATTTTATTTAATGAAACCATCACATAAAAATAAATGGTACCTCCCGTTTTCTACCATTAAGAAAACGAATTCTTCTAAATGTATTTTAAATTGTATCTTAGACGTATTTCAATAATCTCATTGAATTTAACCTTAATATAGAAAATCATACCCATTTATTCCACTCTCAGATATTTTCTTTACAATTAGTGTAATCAGTGAATAAATGTAGTTATTTTGTAACAAACGTAAAAAAAGGAAAAATACCGCCGGATTGATAACTTCCTCCATTTTTGATTGAAGTTGGCTGTAATCAATATCCTCCGTCCTGTCTGTCTGTCTGTTAAAACTGTACCAAACGAATTTTCATACGGTTTCCTTCAAAATACGGAACTTTCCAAGTTTGACGTGTGTGCTTCCTTATGATTTTGTGTAAATTGGCTGACATATACCTACTTATATGTTGTAAAAAAATTGAGAGTATCGAGATTAGTCTTAAAGTAAATTGAAGAAGACGAAATGGTTTGCTTAAGCCGAAGGTTGGCTGGTAAAATATGCTTTTTGCATTGTACCTCTTTTAATGGTATGATAAAGTTTTAAATAAATAAGGGTTACCATTTAATAATTTAATTTTTATTACGGTACCTTGAGTAACGAAGTATTCATTCGATTTTCATGATTAACGAAGCAGTATCATTTACGTACCTGAAAAAAAAGAAAATATTACATATAATTTCATGTCAGTGACATACGAGTACGATTTCTGACAAAAAGGCTTCAAAATCGGAACCGCTTGTATATAACCGTACACCACACAATGAATAGAAATCCGTACAATGCAGATCTAAAGTAGTACTGTCATGAAATGGACCAAATGTTCGAAGTATGATCCAAATTTGGCTAGCATAGTATGGCAGTATTTTCCCTCTCATTCAATTTTATAAAATTTAAGTAGCTAACAAAGATGCAGTTCATCTGATGATAATTGGTTACCATACTGGATGTAGAACATGTGTCCCACCTAAAGTCGATGACAGATAGGATGGTCGCCACATATAAAAGTAAGCTGTATGCCATACTTTCGTGCCTTAACACAAGAAATACTTTAAGCGAGAAAAAGTATAAGATGGTACTTCCCTTGTCGTCCTTGTCGATTTGTGTAGGTTCTACTGTTTTAATAAGAGAAGAACTATGGCTAGTAGTGAGACTTAAATATGCCAACGTTTTTTTATGTGTGAAGAGTAGTAAACGAGCACGCAAAGCATCTGATGTTAAGTAGTCACAGCCCACATGGATGCGTTGCTGCTCCTGAGCACTAAGATGGTCGCCTCGCTTCAAAGTGTAGCCGGCAACCGCACCTCTCCAACCGAAACATAAGTAATGCTTTAGCGCGGATTATGAGAGCGGTGGTGGTACCTCCCCGTAAGAACTATAGCTCTCCCACGTTTACGCTACGAAATATGGTCGTGAAACGAGATTTACTTTATACCTGAACTTAAGTAGGTCGGTAGTGGTGTCGTGAAACAGGTCGTATTGTTTTGTTATGAACTCTGCATAGCAATGGCTGTATAATTTCTATATAAAATACATTACAATTCAGTACATATGACGTTATATCACTTTAACACGATGTAATCGGGCAGGCGAGCGGAATAACGATGTTTATCACGAACAGCGTTCTAAGTGGATAGTTTTCGGCCGACTTTAACATTTATACTAAGGGACTGTATTTATTTGAAAGAGTTGATGATTTACAATCTAGATAGTATAAAACATAGTGGCTTCCGTCCGTCTCTACGCTTAGATCATTCAAACTACGGATTTTACAAAAACGTATTTTAATGCGGTTTTCATCAATGGAATCAAGAAGGATGTTCAAGAAGAATTATTATAGTTTCTACTGTAATATAAAATTATATCCAACTTGCTCACTATTTTATGTTGTATGTGATATTTTTCTTTAATAATACCGAATATGAAATATACCGTCCCAAATAAAACAAAGACATTTGGATATATAAAAAAAGTTAGGTACATAACTTCATTATAATTTAAACTTATCTCTACTATAAAATTTCATCGCATATTTTTATCGTAGGCGGTGTTTTTCTTTAATAATACCAAACGGTAATGCTCTCCCCAATAAAAAAGAACCAAATGAGTAAATATATGTGGGAATTTTGAGGCAACATAAAAAATATACAACTGAACGTCCTTTTTTTAAATTGTTCAAAATGATGAAAATAGTGATAATATTTCGTTGTCTGACACGAGGAAAATGGGGTTCTAATCTTTAACTCTTTTTTAGGTTACTTTTGAACGAAAACGTCGTCCTACACCTAGTCTGCTACTCGTACCCGGTGGTTCAAATGGTTCTCGCGGGAGAGGAGGCGGGTAGGGATTATTAGGGCCTAAGGGTGCCCTACTTACCCGGAATTTTTCGCAAAGGGGTCTTTAAACTCCCCCAAAAATGTGGCACGGCGACATTGATCACTTCACATAACAGCGCTATATTAATTTAAATATAACAATGTAAGGGAAAATGATAATGGGAATTTATATTAATATATTTTTTCTATTTTTTTTAATATACCGCTGTTTTACGGGCAGCTAACAGTTTACTATTCTCTCAACATAAAAGTTAATAATTACCATACGTTACTCTGTCAACACACACGTAGTTTTTACCATGTGGTCAAGGATAGAGTTTGGCAATCTTTTTATGGCAGGACTAGCATTGTGCCGTACATTTTCTGCCCACAGTTGATGTTATGAAATTTCATCTTTCAAGCTCTTATTTCTTTCAAGCACTTCAGGATGCCATTTTCAAAATTCCTTGCTCGTTTACGTAACATCAAGAACTTAATATAAAATATATACATGTATTCCTAACTTAAAAAAATAATAATTTCACGTTAGACATTGCTTAACTTTAGTCATCGGTTACGAATTATCCAAGCTGCGAGGTTACCCATCTAAAAACCGACCGCGCTCGACGTTGCTCAACATTTTTGATCGTTTATGATTTGTACAAAACAGCGGTGTAGTATTACATAATATTAAATATTTTCCCATAACAATCGCGTCGGCGGCGACTCGATAATGAAGTGGTCGGCCGGTGAAAGTCATACACTTGACCGCCGCATATTTCGAATTTCCTCGCCTTCTTGCGAAATGTTTGGGTGAGAGAAAGCATAAAGCTGTGTCCATCTGGATGTACGCAGGCTGTACATTTTGTTGATCTTGTACAGGTTGATTCATGATTGGGGATGGACATCGTCGGTTGGATGTCAATGGGCCGTAGAAGGCATTTGACATCACTTGCTACTCTAACATAAAGTTTTATATTTTAAATATTTTTTTTTTATTGTTTAGGTTAGGTTTCGATTTTAATTAGTTTTAAGATTTTCATCATTGTATATATAATATTAATTTTTTTAAATAATATTTGAAATAAATCTATAAATTGAATTTAAAAGTTTAAGATTCGTAGTTCAGTTGTTTTGGCTGTGTGTTTATTTTTGAGTTTGTCTGTCGCCTTCCCTTTTATACAATTATATAATAAGTATTTATATTTAGTGCAAAATTTGTATTTAACAGGTGGTATAACAACAGATCTACGTGCGATCTCAAATACATCGGTCCTGTGTGAGGTTGTATAGAACTACACTTAGTGTAGGGACTATTTAACATCATGGTAATTATAACCAAACTTATTTAATTGAAACTTAAAAAATGCTCCACGGGAGATCAGGGGGAGGTGCCTCCCCGATTGAACTAATGTTCAGCAGGCTGTCATAGAATTCTTTAAAAGTCCAATGTGAACGTGTCGTTATATTGATTGCTTATTATAATAATTTGATTGCTTTGATTCGTCGAAGCGAGATATGTATAATATTAATTTATCAACTGTCCGAGCGAAGGTTTCCAATATAATCTCATTAATTTTTAATGGTACCAGAGTGAGAGCATGGTGTCCATTTGATGTTAAAACTGACAAACTGGGGATGATTTTTAATCGATTCAAAAACAGGAAAGTTCTCAGCTACATATTTATTTTTTGTATGTTACTGTATAACTATGCAAGGTGGTAGAACTATATTTCGATCGGGGAGGTACTAGCGCCACCCTCATAATCCGCTATAAAGCTACTAACTTACTTACTTACTAATTACTTGTGTTTCGGTTGGAGAAGTGTGGTTGCTGGCTACACTTTGAAGCGAGGCGATCGTTTTAGTCCTCAGAAGTAGCAACGTATCTACGTTTGAGCTCAGATAGGATTTCAGTCGTTTTTGAGGTTGGACGTGGATGTCTATGGGCTGCGAGTATTTGACATCAGGTGGTTAGCATGCTCGTTTGCTGCTCTTCTCACATAAAAAAAATCCATCACTTCATAACCGATTTGGAAAATACTTAAATAACTTAAAGATATTTTTTTTAATGAACCGAACAATAGGGAATGTAATTTTATAATGCGCTTAAGTTTAAACTATAATTGAACAATTTAACCTATCAGGAATATATTTAATGTAAAGTAAAGTAGTTGTGTTTCGGTGGTAAATTGTGATTGCCGGTTTATATTGTTAACGAGAAGGATATTACCAAATTTAAAAAATGGCGCTGGTCAAAATGAGATTAAGGCCATATTCAACATAAACTAAGATAACACTGCGAATTGGTTCTTCACATATGTTTGAGAACTATGGAGAAATCGTAGACGTGTTGGTTTTCTCACGGTGTTTTCTTTCGCCGCTAAACAAGCGATGACTTCATTGTAATAGGCGAATGCTTTTAAATATCGCGGTTATATGCAATTACAATTAGGGATTTTATACTAACGGTCAACGATTTTTAATTGCGATTTATAACTTAATAATCAACATGCATGACTTAATAATTACTACAATCCGTCGGTCTTAATCAGTTGGAGTGGTACGGCAAAAGCAGGTAGACTATCTCAGTTCTTGTGAGTAGCAATACATACACACAACTTCATATTTAAATTCAGATATTTTATTGCATTCAAGTATTTCGTACACTAAATGAATGACAAATTTATAATATAAAATTATTTCATCAGCTTAGAGCGCTTGTCGGCTAACGTACACTGAGATAAAAAAGCCTGTCGAAAAAACTCTCGGCACTCCTTTTAATTCTCATATTGATACAATACAAAGTACACAGCATAACTTTATAAATATAATGACCGATACCGGACTCTAGTCCTTTTTGAAGTTGTATGTGGATTTTCATCACCTACAGAGACATCTATTTCATCATATTTAACATCAAATGACCTGCATGGTCGTTTGCCACTCTTCTTCCATGAAAATGATTGCTATCATGCTACTTACTGTTAGGTGGTCTATCTTTTTATGTGAGAAGAGCAACAAACGAGCATGCAAACACCTGATGTTAAGCAATCGCAGCCCATAAGGATCCACGTACAATCACAAATACGACCGAAATTCCATCTGAACTTGAAAGTAGATAAATTGCTACTCCTGATTACTAAGATGGTCGTCTTGCTTCAAAGTGTAGCCGGCAACCGCACCTCTCCGACCGAAACACGAGTAATGCTTTACAGGGGATTATGAGAGTGGCGGTGGTACCTCTCCGGTCGAACTATAGTATTCCTGCCTTTAAAACACTTTAGTAATGGTTATAACGTTATAATAACATTAGTGTATCGTTAGTCGTTAGTCATTTATCCGCAAGAAGACACTGGAAACTAAACACATATAAAACCGTCGCGAAATGGGTTTCCGTTAGAAATCTAGGATGTTGTTTATCAGCGTCACAAGTTTCACTGCGGAGTAATGGTTGTTTTACGACTACGGGAGATTGTAAAACGTTCTTAGTGTTTGATATTTAGACAAAGTAATACAGGCAAATGAAATTTAATGGAATATGTACTAAAATTTAGCTTTCCCGTGATTGGTAACTGAGATATGTTTTATCTAATGAAGTATAAAGGTGCGAGAACTATAGTTCGACCGGGGAGGTGCCATCGCCGCTCTCATAATCCGCCGTAAACATTACTTCTGTTTCGGTTGGAGAGGTGCGGTTGCCGGCTACACTTTAAAGTGAAGCGACTATCTTAGTCCTTAGAAGTAGCAACGTATCTGCGTTCTTGCTCAGATAGGATTTTAGTCGTGTTTGTGGTTGTACACAGATATGGGCTGCGACTACTTTACATCAGGTGGTTTGCATGCTCGTTTACTACTCTTTTCTCATAAAAAAGTAGCAAACGAACATATAAGCTGTTTTTCCACTATTGGTCACCCATTCAATTTCTGACCGCGCCCGAGGTTGCTTAATTTTTTTATGATCCACAAATTTACATAAGCCGTTGAATTACAAGCTCATGGTGTAGGTGAGCTATTGTCATAAAATATTACAAACAGACGGCCTCGTGACAGTTAATAACTATGTATATAGAACTTGGCTGGTTCACCTTGTGGTTACAACGCAATTCTACACAAGGGACCTTTGCTAAATCAGATCACAATGCCCGTTGGAAACCTCAGCGGGCTTATTAATGTTATCTGGTTCCAATCTGTTTTAGGAATAGGTCGTGGTCATATTGATTGTATATAACTTACACTTACTAAAAAAAAAGAATATTTAAATAATCAATGATAATTTTATAAATTACAGTAAAGGCAAAAAAAAAAAATAAAATATGGTTTAGTGCACGCTAGATTTGCTTTTCATATGCACTTTCCGATCCTGGAGCTGCTGGAAGAGATTTCATATTGAAATAAGCAGTTCTTTGTACTACATTTTCTATTATATATCTTTTCTTTTGTGATATACCGTGTACAAAAACTTATAAATAAAACAAAAACAATAGACATACCGACTTGGACTCGAACCGGAGCCCGTCGGCTTCAGAAGCGCGCTACCACCGGAGCCATGCACCATTACAGCATTAAAGGTGTATTTTATCAAGACCTTTAACTTCAAAACTTTAGATAACATTGTGATATATTGAATGTGCACTACTATTTAAAAATAATTAAGCACATCGCCGACCACAAAGCCGTGCCGTGTTCTTGTTATTTTTTTTATTTGAAAGACAGCTAATGAGCGTAAACGATGAGAGAAACTAAGACAAAAAATTATCAAAAAGACAAAAATTAAAAAGAATTAGGTGTCTGTATTGCTCTAATGATAATTATGGGAATGAGATTTTAATTAATTATTAATGTGAAGTACTGCGGTCAATTTTTAAACGTATATAATTTATTTATACTTAATGTACACATATAAAAAATTTAACGTACAAAAACCTTATTTATCAATAAAATACATAAGTGAAACCGTGACTCAGTTGAGATATTACAAAATAGTACCATGTTCTACAAACAGGTTATACCTACACGTAGCTAATATGGAGGCTATGCCGAAATGCAATGCGGTGGACAGCCTACTTTTTATAAAATTGGAGTAGTAAACAAGCATCCACCTAATGGTAAGTGGACACTTCCGCCCATAGACGTTTGTAAGCGATTCGAGATAGAACAGAAGTCGATACGATAGCTTTATATACGGGAAGTCTAAACCCATGTAGGATAGCGATCGCAATTCTCTGCGTGAGATATGAACTAGCCCTTTTGTTACCGGTAGCGTCAATCAAATGTGGGATTACTTTGAATTTTTTGCTACTTAGACCTCACGGACTAAAAATTCAAAACTAAGCGGAACGAATACGTAATCACTAGCTTCAATACTACCTTAATCTTGTAATCATTATAAAAGGAGTGGCATACGAGTATGTCATATTATAATTTTATATAACAGGAAGCATTACGATACATACAGACAGACTCATGAATACTATTCGAAACAATAACAACCGGTCAACTACATGCATATTAATAACATACTCAAGATAATTTGACTTTGTGCTTAGTCGTTTTTGGGTTCTGTACCTAACAGTTTACCCTATTATTAAAGAATACCTACAAGGTACGGTTTGACAGGGGAGGTACCACCGCTACACTTATAATCAAGCAATTTTACCGTTTTGATGGAAGGATGCGGTTGACGGTTCACTTAAATATAAGGCGACCATTTTAGTTCTTAAGGGATCCCTACGAAACATTCAGTTCGACCGTGTAGGTATCACCGGGGAGGTACCACCACTACACATTAGCGTAAAGAAATTTTAATGTTTTGATGGAAACATATGGTTGTCATTTTATTTAAATATAAGGCGACCATCTTAGTCGTTAAGGGATCCCTACGAGGAATAAGATTCGACTGAGGAGCTATCACCGGGGAGGTACCATCGCTACACCCATAAGCCACTTACACACGCTAGGGTGAAGCAATTTTACCGTTTTGATGGAAAGATATGGTTTCCAGTTTATTTAAATATCGCGGCCATCTTAGTCCTCCAGACGAGCAATGTATTTTGACGAGCAATGATTTTAGGTGGAACTTGTAAGTAGTTTGTTATCGAAGTTACGAACATTTACCGATGGTGAAATGCGTGCTCATTTGAATAGCAAACAATAGGTACATCCGCTATGAAAAATAAATGTCACTTACCTGATAATGTGGAGTTGTCATTCAAGATTTTCCAAAATTGTTAATAACGATAAAAATCCTTACAATATGTACGATAATGATAACGCGCGTCTTGATTTAAAAAAAATGTAAGATCTTTTCACTTAATTTTAAAGTTTCATAAACCTAATACTTAAAGATTTAATACTTTTAATGTTTTATAAATTCATTGTTAAAAAAATTGTATATTCATAAAAATGTTTAAAAACAAGTCATGCTCTGAGAGCTTAGCACTTGAGACAATTTGTACAGAATGGCAGTGTTCTCACGTTCGTTTCCTTAATATAGGAATTGTGGTTATTAATCAGTACTGTTATGTTAATGTTAGTACATTTTTATATGTCACTTGTTGCGTTTCCGTTCTGAGATCCGTATTGACGTAAAGTGATCTCAATTTTATAGTTTCCTCCCGTATTGTGTCACTTTAAGTAACTTGTAGGAAATAGGTATTTAGTCAATCGAATGGGCTTCAGTGGCCACTTAACATCAAGGCTTTCACGTTAGTCTTCTAAGATAAAAAATCAATTCAGCCGTTTATACTGCTAGCAAGCATACAAAACTTCTATACGACTGGTGAGTTTTGTATAACTGTAAAATAAGAGAGTTATTTTTTAAATTTGATTTTGTTTTATATAATTTGATTAAAGAAATGTGTGACACAAAATCTATACATATAATAAAACGCTATATATAAAAGTGATTGATGTCTGTACATGACAAATATGTTTAAAAAATCATAATGGGGTGCCTTTATATATGCAAGAGAACCCAATACAATGTTTTTCATTTTGTCTGTTTGTCTGTATATCTGTATGTTTGGGCAAGCTAATCTCAGAAACGGCATATCCGATTTGAATGCATTTTTCAGGATTATATTGTGTTGAGCTTCACTGAATATTTAGTGCTCTTTCATTTAAATCGGTAAACAAATAAATAAGTTACGTAAATTTATGTAACATGTGAACGAAGTCGCGAACAAAAGTTCGTAAGTTAATAAATTGTATTGAATATTTACCCGACTACGGCGACGCAGTAAAAAGGGTTATAATATTCACTGCTATAAGTACATATGTAGTAATATATGTATGTTCATTTGTTCTCACTTAACTTCTAAAGAACTTATCATAAATCGAAAATGAGGTATCGTAGCAAGTAAGTAGTAAGTAATAGTCCACTGGTTGAAGGTTGTGTGACGTCAAATTTAATTGAATATGGCACGCTCTATCGATATAATGACGAGAACGAATAAAATTTAATTACGGACACAAAGTTTAGTTTTTTTATGTAGATCGTATCAGAGACATACTTTTCATATTAGTCACAATTACATAAATGTAGTGTTTAAAAGTGATATGTGATATTTCAAAATCGCGTAATTACACATTGACGATTTCCGCCGGCACAAAATCGATTCTATTTTTTAGTGCTTCCTGTTCACAGAAAGAAGAAATTTATTGTGAATGTAATAAAGTTCATATTACATTAAGCTGTCAGCGGACGTGTATCAGTATCCTTCGTTGCGATATAATTGTTGGTTGATTGGTGATTGAAACAGTGAGTGAAACAGGCGCCTAATCGGAATTAATTGTTAAGTGTACGATTAAATCCGCACAAACATTAATTAAAATGTAACAAAATAGAAAAGTAAATTGTTTGAATAGCGCCACATATCGGCAAACAAAATAAAGTTTCCTAAATAATAAATGAAAAACTCCTTTGATTTTAATTTTTAACCAATTTCAAAAAAGGAGAAAAATCTTTACTTGGTACATATTTATGAAAATTGTAAAATTCTGTTCTATTCAGGAAGATGTATTTTTCATTCGATCTTGAGGGTGGAAAAATACGAACCGAAATTTTGTATTAAAGTATTATATAAATTATGTTTGGATGATATATTTAAATGTATGTACATATGTTTTAAAGCTACCTTTAAAAGTAATTAGGATCTCAAAGGGTGATAACACAAATAATGGGCTCATATATATATAAACAAACAACAAATCTTAAGAGTTAGCTTTTTGGTTAAATGCACGTTACCGTTTAAACTTCCAGTTAGCAATTTCAGAGCAACCTTTGTGCTGAAATTGATAATTTCAAGAATAGGATCGTGCTAAAAGTACAGTCGCCGTGGTACCTCACCGGGTGAATCGTACAACTTATGACACTTTTCTAAATCTTCCGTTTATGTAAACAAAAAGACATCAACGCGTTACAAAAAATAAGAATATAGAAAAAAATGGTTTCATATTTAAGATTGTTTTGAATTGAACTGGTGACTAAATGGTTTAAAAATAATAGGGAAAAAATATATTAGACGCACACTTGTGCGTAACGTGAGTAGCCGGTGTATAGTAAAAATAAATTCCGCTAAAATATTAGTTTAAAATCAAAAACAAAATTGCCTTTGAAACAAGAACTAAGCAACAGTATTGCTATACTATAAAGTAGATATAGTGCATATTAAATTGTATTCTAAATAATGATAAGCTATAACGAAGGCAATAAAGGCTTAGATACCTTTAAAGCTCCCAAGGTTACAAATGTTGCCGTATTAGGAACAAAACTAATCGTTCCCCAGTATACAGTATTATGCAAGTATTGTAGGCTGTGTTTGTAGCTTACAAAGACGAAGTAACATAATAGAGGTTATCCTAATTAGTATTAATATTATAAATAAAAAAAATCTTTGGACTACATAATCTACTAAATTGGTTTGATTGGTTGGTTGTTGGTCGGTACTAATTTTTGCGATAATATAGCTCATACATCCGATTAGTATGTGGGGCGTAATTATTAAAATAATTATTTAATAGGAGAAATATATCGATTAGTTAAGTAAGTAAGATAAAAGTCTGTTAATTGCGAGCTAGTAAGGATGAAGAGGGGCTTGAAAATTACTATGAAAGTATTATAAATAAAAGTGCTAAATATTATTAATCCAACAATATAATTTCTACGCGGAAGTCGTCACGGGCCAAAGCTAGTTTTAATTATAACTGTTTGATTGCTCAGTTCGAATATAATAAACTGTTATTGTAAACGGCGTACAATGAGATCAGAGGTACAGCCATTGTGTTTTAAATTTGACGTAGATTGAATCAGTACTTTGGCGTTGAAGGAACACAAACGACACACAGAAGACGATTAACTTTTATATTATGAGATTTAAAGATATTATTTATGTATATTTATAAGTTATTTATGTGTATAAATAGAGACAAGTTTGTTTTTGTTAAAAATAAAAAATTAAATTACAACTTAATAAAAGGTAAAATACGAAAAGAAAAAAATATATATGATTCGGAGTCTATTTTATTACTAGCTCCACGTCCTCGCTACCTACGTTAGTTCCAAGGACTGATTTCGCCTACTGCCGCCCATGCCGCGCTGGGCTACTCTTTGATCGCTCAATGTAAATGTAATTGATTATTATAATGTAAATTACAAAAACTGCGCCACTCATAAAAGGATGTGAAAAATAATTTAAGTTATATAACCTTGGGTGATCAAGTATTACGTAGGAAGTAATTTATGCGCTTTTTGTTTGTCCATGTTTAGACTTAGTTTAGCCGTTTTGAAATCCGTTAGAGCTCGCCTGGGGCGTTACCATCGCCACCCTCATAACCCGCCGTAAAGCAACATGTTCTTCATGTATTGTGTTTCGGTTGGGGAGATGTGGTTG
>DWON01002827.1:0-19550 GCA_018251015.1 Phocides pigmalion okeechobee
CGTACACTGCTTTATATTGCGCGGCGTAACGTGCTAGCGGCTTGTACACATCTTTTTTACGGGCCAAACTGTATGGATAACAGGCGAACACAAGTGCTGTGTTTACGTCAACGCTACACGACTGAGGGCGGATATTACGTTTGTGTATTCGTAGATGATACACAGACTATAAAAATACAATATTTCAGTGAATTGTCGGCACATCTTCAGTCTAGAGAAATATGCTTCAGCTTACTGCCGCTTCGCAACGCTGATCCGATGTAATATTAATATTATATTAGCGCCTTCGTCGAAAGTGTTAACATATTTCTATATGGAATGTAATATAATTTTTCATGTATTTTAATGTGCCAAGGATGCAACAGTGTAGCTGCGCCTGTGCCTAGACATATTTTTTATAATATTTAAGTAAGAAACAACAAGACAAAAAATCACTGCTGCTTATGGCATATGTTACTAATTCCACATAAAACAGGAGTCCTGCTTAACCTCGGTAACAAGATGTGTTGTTACTCCTAATAAGTCAGATGGTGTCTTATGCAAGCCGGTACTATGTCTCCTCCGAACCCCAGGGCTTTCTTCACGTTTCAGTAAGTATTGCGGTGGTATCATCTCGGTGGAATCTTTTCTACTACTTAACGTCGATTATAACTTTTCCCATCTTGTCCGTAACCTCCTTGGTAGATTCCGCGGCTCTGATTTGTTGGAGGCAGAGACCGACGATGTGCTCAAGGCCGCGCGCGACACGTTCCGAGGAATACACCTCGATGTCGGGAACATGGACAAACAGTGTCCTCGTGTTGTCCGCACTCAGAGACGTGTAGTAGATGTACTCGCAGAGATACCTGAAATGCCGTCCATACCGTAATAGTATCTAAGTTTAAACAGAGATTAGATACACGTAATTTTCCACGTTCGATTTCCGATCAAGCAAACGTAATTGGTCAATTCAGATTTTTTTGTTTTGATGTTTGTATATTTATGTTTATATGAGTCCGTAGCATCCACATGAAATCCTAGGATGGGGTCGATGGGTATATGAATGTAAATAGCCGATAGACTATCCACATCAAAGATGAGTTACCCTCTGAGGTCGAATGAACACTTTATTATTAGATGTTACCGGAAACCATACATCGCCAACCTAAAGATATTAATACCTAAGGACTAAAAAGTACCACCCCTTCCCGACCAACGCGACAAACGCTCTAAAACCTATCAAACTTAATACATTTGTACGTATGCAACTTGTGCGCATAATACAATTAAATTTGCAACAAGTTAAATGGGTACGTATAGATATTACATACACATCCATCACTGCACAATGTAGCTATCTTTTATCTTGTAAATAACAGTAAAAAACATTGCTTTTGATAAACATGGCTTTCTATTGTGATAAAAAGTATCTACGTTGTATTTCATAATAATTCAGAGAGAACAATAAATACTGTCTCACAATGATGATGAAATTGAAAATTCTTTTTATTTTATGTTACCTATGCCAGGGGTCGGCAACCTGCGGCTCGCGAGCTACATGAGACTCTTCCAATGTAAAATATTGGCTCTCCAGTTCCATACCCATAAATTATTTTATTGTCAAAATCTTTAAAAATTGCCGCGACTATGTTGAATTTTTTTAAATAAATGGTGTTAGTTACTCATAACAAAAGCTATCTGTCAGTAAAAGTCTTGTCGAAATGTCAACATCCAGACATAAGATTATTTAAACATATTTTTAGTGTCTCTATAAAATATTGGACAATTGGCAAATTGTAAATTTTGGCTCTTCCGTCTTAAAGGTTGCCGACCCCTATGCATATTTCCAAGTTGGATTCTTGGCCAGGCAAATATCTAAATGATGAGTTTCAATTTCTGTTAGATTATATTGATTTGCACTTGTACATATATACACATTTATTCTAAAAGTAAATCTCTACATAGTAGAAGACAAAGTTGTTTCCAGCGGTCTGTACGCTTAGATCTTCCTAACTACGCATCTGATTATAATGCGGTCTACGTCAATAGACAGACTGATTCCAGTTTTATATTAATACATGCATATTTTATGGAAAACCGACAATTTCAAAGATTTGTAATATAAAATCGTAAATGCAACCGTGCGACGGATCGCTAGTGAAATATATTACTGCAATCAAAAATATACGCGTTTTTAAACAAATTGTTACGATTTCATGCAATCTTCAAATTACAGGATATTTGTATTGTGTAACATAAGTAGTTCCGGTGCTCTTAACATTTTGACAGTGTTGCGGGAGGCGACACGAAACTGGAACTTTTTTGGTTAGACTGAAGGTACGTCGACAATTTACTGAAATATTGTATTTTTTAGCATCTGTGTACCATCTATGAATCCACAGACGTAATGTCTGTCTCCAGTCTTGGAGCGCCGAAGTAAATACAGCATTTTTGTTCGCCCGAAATCCATACAGATTTGTATACAACAACGCAGGTGTGTACGAGCCGCAAGCGCATTGCGCCGCGCAATACACAGCAGTGTTGTACGCAGCAAGGAAAGTGTTAAGCTCCAATAGCCACTGACGCAAAGTCGAATCGAAGCAACATTTAAAATTGTCCTATGTGGTATTGATCTTTATGCACTAAATATACCTGAAATGATAAATAAAAACGCGAAAATACAAGGAATATAGTCACTAGATATATAAACTCACTAGAAGATCAAGCAACCCGAACAGAGATAATCAGCTCAGGTCATATAAAGGTCTTAAGCAACTATCCTGATGTTAGGGGCAGTAGCCACCTCTAAACACTAAGAGGGAACAGTGTAGTCTGTCTTTTCACAGCTGAAAATCTTCCTGATCTACTACAATACAGGACGGCATGAACATTGATGTTATTTACACTAACTTATAATCTATGAATCACACAGTAATGGAAAAAGCCTACATCTTTTCCCAATCCCCTTACCATTAGAGTATAATGACCAGAGCAATGCAGCTTGCATATTTAGTCTTATACGCAATACCCCCATCCTAAAAACTCCAGTTAATTGCATTGCATATATGAGCCTTTGAGTAACATACAGCTCCTACTAACCTGCCAGCATCCCTGGACGTAACAGCTGTTGTCTCGGCAACATTTGCATCGTTGTACTCCTGGCATATCCTCTCGACATCCAGCTTTGTGTGCAGCCGGATAGCACCATCTGCTGGGCAAGTGTGGTTAGCAGGACACTTGTCAAAGTAGTCCTGACGTTGGTACCCTTTTTTATGTGCTTGTAATTCTAGTGTCATCTCCTTTGCTAGCCCTGATACTCCTACATGGAGCATTAGCTGTAAAACATAGAAATCTTGCTTAAGATTAATGCTATAATTTATACATAACTAGCTGTACCCTGCGCATGTTGCTACGCCACCAATTAAGATAAATTTGATGGAAAGACATGACACAATTCAATTTATTTTATTGATTTTGTTCATTTCGAATAAAATACCCTTTTGTTTCAAATCAGCATAAACTGTCACAGCAATACATGAAATTCATTGGAATGATAGTGGCACCATCTGTTGAAAATTGGTCATACCAACTCAGAAACCCTCCTGGGCTCATGCACAACAACTTTGCTAAAGATCATCACATGGCCAAATGCATAGTTTACGATTTTATAAAGGACATACAGATAAACATTAATTTTTCTATATAAGACTAGCAATCTGGCCCAGCTTTACTGGGGTAATTGAATTTATATATACCAAATTTTTTTTTCATACATGCATCCAGACCATTACCTTCTTGCAAAAACTAGCAATTAGAAACATCTATTTCGAACAATGATTGAATTACTTTATTGAATTAAACTATTTAATTTTTTGTCCAATTTACAAAAAAAAGCTTAACTTATAATGCACCAAAACTTTCCTCAAGAATCACTCTACCTGTTATTGAAAACTGTGAGAAAATACGTCCAGTACTTTTTGAGTTTATCACGAACAGACATGAACGTTGTGGCACAAACCAGTTTTCCTATGCTTTTCAAATTGAATATTTTTCTTTTTTAGGTGTTTGGTCTATCAGGTGACTTATACTTTTTTCCCTAGACTTGGCCGGTACTCACAATACTTATAATCATGTATTTACCCGGTTATGGACCCACCGAAAAAAATGGCTAGCCCACTTCGCTATTTCTTTATCGCCGAATTGGACAGTAAAACAAACAAAACTTACTATCGGAGTATGAGTTTCCCAAAGCGCAGGTACGAACTCATCCACATTGTCGTACGTCACGGAGATCTCCAGCAACACCACTTCGATATTGTGTTTCTTCTCCAGTTCCTCCTTATTAATCCGTTTCACCGCTTCCCAACTTGCATTTACCGGATGTTTTATGAATGGACCAAAACCGGTAATAAGAACTATAGGCTTAAAAAGAGTATCAAAGTCGTCACTCATATTTCAAACGTAATATTAAATCTACTTTTGCGTTACAAAAATTTAAAATAAGTTTAAGTTCCTCCGTCTGCTACCGTGTTTTGACATTTACTGAGTTTGATTGACTTCTGTTTTGACTTTTGGTTTGGCCAGTCAGCTGATTATGTTCTTTATGTTGGCATGACAATGTTTGTTTGTAACTGTTGATATACTTGGTATTTAAGTTCAGAAATAAGCATGTACGCACAGTCAATGTTAAATAATTAAACCAGTACTAAAAAATTGAGCTGTTGTGAAATTGTCTTTTTTTTATAAAAAATGTCATAATATTTCTTATTATTAATTATGTATTCAGAAATAGATGAATTAATACAGTAAATAATTTTATATCATTAAAAGGCAAATAAAAGTAGCGCAATACGGTAGTTTTGGTCAAATAAAACCCATAATAATAAAACCTTGTCAATGCTTACTGTGTCCTTAGAAAAAAATGTCTTTGGTGTAAATCAATCATTCATTCATTTCGTACTGTCACTTCCTTCACAACAATATTTTTTTCATTTCATTCACTTGCCGACGACGTCTTGCTGTATTTCTATTGTCTGTATGGCGCGTTTTGTTAATTAATAATGTGTTCGTCCTGATTAATTGAATACCCGTTAATTTATTGTAGTTAACTTTAATTTCACATTATTGTAAATATTAGAAATAAAATAGTGCCGTGTGAGCTGCTGTTTACCTTGTTTAGAGGTTATGTCAGTGAAGGCACTGTTATTGAAACCTAATAGAAAATGACCGAAGGGGAAGCGGGAAGCGACTGCCGAGTGGTGGTGATACCATGGCCGTTCGTGAAGAGGAAAGTGGAATGTGCAGGTGCAGCGTTTTTGCGTTACTACAACATAAAATACCACGGGGAAGACACATTATTGTTGACGTCAAAGTCGAAGGAGAAAGCTGAAGAAGTGGTCTTCGAAGATAATGTGGAGTACCTGCGGAGCCTGGACCCGAAGGAGTGGAAGCAGCAGGACCACTACGCAGTGCTCGGTATGAAAGATCTGAGGTTCCAAGCTACTGACGATGACATTAAACGCGCGTACCGCCAGAAGGTCCTGAAACACCACCCCGACAAGCGCAAGGCCCAAGGCGAGGACATCCGCAGTGACGATGACTACTTCACATGTATAACCAAGGCATATGAAATATTAGGCACACCTAAAAACAGAAGGTCATTTGATTCTGTTGATCCACTTTTCGATGACACGGTACCCACTGTGAGCGATATCAAAAGAGAAGGGTTTTACAAAGCAATTGGTAAATACTTTGAGTTGAACTCTCGGTGGTCAGAGAAAAAGAATGTCCCCCTACTAGGCGATGAAAACAGTCCCCGTGAACTCGTCGAGAGATTTTATGCTTTTTGGTATGAATTTGATTCTTGGAGAGAGTTTTCCTACATGGATGAAGAAGAGAAGGAAAAGGGGGCAGATAGGGAAGAGAGGAGGTGGATTGAGAAACAAAACAAAGTAGCGCGCGCCAAGCTGAAGAAGGAAGAGATGGCCCGGATACGTAGCCTCGTGGATATGGCATACTCAAATGATCCAAGGATTCAGAGATTTAAGCAAGAAGATAAAGACAAGAAATTAGCAGCTAAGCGTGCAAGACAGGTAACTAATATCTTTTTTTGTGAGAAGAGTAGCAAAAGAGCATGTAAACCATCTCATGTTAAGTAGTCACAGCACATAGACATCTACTTACAATCACAAACAACCAAAATCGTATCTGAGCTTGAACCTAGATATGTTGCTACTCCTTAGGACTAAGATGGTCGCCTTGCTTCAATGTGTAGCCTGCAATTGCACCTCTCCAAGCGAAACACAAGTAATGCTTTATGGCTGATTATGAGGGTGGTGGTGATACCTCCCAAGTCGAACTATATTTCTCCCACCGTTCATTTCTATTAACCCATATTTATTTTTAATTTTTTAATACCTGCAACTGTCTATGTTGTTTACTTTATTAACTAATCTCAGATTGACTATATTGTTCACAATGAGAATAAGGACGCTATGTACGGTATAGTGCTCATAAAAACTTAAATAACTTCCACTAATGCTTTAACAGTAATACTTTCACATTATGTACAGTAGTAGTAACAGTAATACTTTCACATTATGATTCTCCTTGCTTTTATAAAATCAGTCTGCCTTCAGCTTATTGGTAGCTTTGTCCCTTAGCTCAGGATCAGAGTAGTGCTACCGTATCTCCTGCATATCATAAGAGGCGGCTAAAAGGAGTTGTGCACAATTGTAGCGATCTCGGGATGGACATTGGTGTATGTGATGTGATCCCATAGACGTAGGTACAAACTGGATCTTGAGAAACCAAGGATCCTCCCCAAAGCTCGACAAGCATAGAAAGAGGCCACCAAGACATCATTTAGTAAATAAAAATCGTAGAACTTGAAGTCGCTCCTTCCATACTGGTGACCTAATGGACATTTTACCAAACTGACACAAAAAAATTACAATTACACAGCAAATAGGAAGCTAGATGAGACTACTACTAGTGATCACCCATCAACTTAACCGAACTTGTCTTACGTTGCTTACTTTCAATAGTTTAGGCTGTATATCTATACAAACTTCAATTTTTGTTATCGGCAGATTGGAAATATTGTTCAAAATTTACTCATTTATATACAATGTTTAGGCCGAATTTAATAATTTTTAAATATAAAATAAAAAAGGAACTTAACTTATACGTATCCAAACAAACCATTTATGATACATGATAAGATTAAAATTTCCTATCAAATTGAATTGGCATTGTTATTATTGTTTGCAATGTTAAAATGGTTGTTTATGCAATTACAGGATGCTGTCCAAGCAAAGAAAGCCGAAGAAGAGAGGCTGATGAAAGAAGCGCAGCTTGCTAAGCAAAAAGCTGAGGAAGCTGAAAAAGCACGCCTGGAGGCAGCCCGCGCTGAGAGGGAACAACAGAAGAAAAACCTCCGCAAGGAAAGAAAATCCCTCCGAGATCTCTGCAAAGCCAATAATTACTACGCTCAGAATGATGATGAAGCTGTATCACATATGGCAGCAGTCGAGAAAATATGTGAGATGTTGAAAGTTGTAGAATTACAAGAATTCATGAAGGATTTGGAAACTAATGGCAGGGATGCATTCATGAAAACAGTAAGAGAATCCGAAGAGAAGGTGGAAGCTGAACGTAGAGCATTATTTGAAAATAGAAAAGCTGAACAAGAGAAGGCGAAAAAGAATGCTGCATTAAAAACGCCAATGGAGTGGACACCGGAACTGACCCAGCTACTTATAAAAGCTGTAAATTTGTTCCCCGCTGGTACGAACCAGAGATGGGAAGTTGTAGCCAACTTTCTGAACCAACACGGCACATTCACAGATGAAAAGCGTTTCAATGCAAAAGAGGTACTTCAAAAAGCAAAAGACTTGCAGAGCTCAGATTTCTCCAAAAGCAGTCTGAAGAAATCTGCCAATGAGGAAGCTTTTGATCACTTTGAAAAAGAAAAGAAAAAGGTAGTTAATAATGTTGTTGATGACAGCAGTATATCTAAGAATGATGCCCCAAAGATGGTAAATGGAACTGGCAAACCGAAGATAAATGGAGATGTTGTTAAGGAAAAGGAGCCTAAAGAAGAGAGAACATGGACAAAGACAGAGCAAGAGTTACTGGAACAGGCAATAAAGACATTCCCAGTGAGCACGCCTGAGCGATGGGAGAAAATTGCCGACTGTATTCCTAACCGTACGAAAAAAGACTGTATGAAGCGATACAAGGAACTGGTGGAGCTGGTGAAAGCCAAGAAACAAGCCGCGAACCTGTCGAAATAACATTAGATGACAATTAGAAATTATCAAATTGAAAAAAAAATAATAAGAAAAATTATGAAATTGGCCTTGCACGGTTTAAAGTAATTTTATTGTAAAAAAGATACATTTATCTATCTTATAACAACTTAAAAAAGACTTGGAGTAACATTTGTATAAAAAATATTCGTTCCGGGGCATCATTCAAAGTAAAGCTTTGTGTAGATATTGTTTTTCCCAAACTGTTTTTTATTTCTTAATTAATATTAATATTAATGTCTATATGTACCGATGTACAAGTACATTGTACCATAATAATATTGCTTATCTGTACATTACTAACATTCCCAACGATTGGATTTTATTCCTTATATTGATTGTATTTTAAAATTATTAATGTATGTGTTACTTGTAGATCACTATATTAAGTAATAGGAAATTTGGTGTAAAAAACAAACTAGAATAATTTTCCTTTATTTAAATTAAGTGGATCATAAGATTGCTGATTACAGGAACAAAACAATTAAAGTATTCAAGTCAAATAAATAAAATAAAATAAAATAAATAAAATAATAAACAAATGAAAGAAATTACTAATTAACAACAATTTCAAAAAAACATTCCTATAAATAAAAAATAAAATGAACTTTGTCTCTGAAAATTGTCATTAAAAACTTAATTTTAGTCAATACGTAAATACTAACTGTAGAAACTGTCTCTATTCAGTCGCTTATTGACCAGAGTCAGAAATATGATTCTGTTATGACTGTTATAACTATACATTACTTGCGTTTTTCCTATAATCTGCGCATACCTGATATTTATTCATAACATGTCGATCACTAACTTTTACATATATTGTTAATTTTATTCATAGTCAATAATAGATCCATTATGAAATGTAAATGTTTCTCACGATATGTGATCTTACGTCAATATTTTGATTAAAATGCAATGTTATTAGTTCAAAATTTTGGTAAATTCATGTACTACCCATAAGCATATTGAATCTAATTGTCCATTAAAATCACGAAACATGCCCCTTCGAAGCCTCCATCCACGACACTTACGATTCAGTGTCATATTTTTGTATTTATTCTGTGTTTAAAAGTGATAAATGAACATAGTCAATTCAAAATTTAACTGGCTTTTATTTTATTTTCCCTTCAATATATTCCTATGAAATTGTAATGATTATACATCATCAGTTCTACTATTAAGTCAAGTCAGCGAATTTTATGAGCATATCAAGTGGTTTTAAATGGATGATGTTAAGTAGTCGCAGCCCATTGACATCCACGTACAACTCCAAACACGACTGAAATCCTATCTGAGCTCGAACGTAGATACGTTGCTACTCTTGAGGCCTGAGATGGTCGCCTGGCTTCAAAGTGTAGCCGGCAACCGCTCTTCTCCAACCAAAACACAATAAATGCTTTACGGCGGTTTGTATACACTTTGATTGAGTGAGGCAGGACCAGTTTAGTCCCTGGAAGTACAAACTCAAACACGTACAACCTAAGATAAAATGGTAACATTATAGGCTGAGAGGGGAGGTACCACCTTAAAGAAATTCTTGTGATTCGGTTGATTTCCATTAGACAGAACTTTAGTTATGTTGAAGGTTGGACGTGGATGTCATCGATTACGGTATTTGCTTAACATCAGATTGTCTGCATGCACGTTTGCTGTTTTTCTTACGTTAAAAACGATGATTTTCAGTTGGCACATATAAGTTTTTTTGTTAGGAAACTTAGAAAAAAACTTTTATAGTGTCCAGCACCCATAAAAGCTTGGAATATCTACCCTTAGACCTTGTCAAGACAGGAAGTAGGAACAAAAACAAATTGTTTTGTATATATGTATTTATTGAGAATCATAATCATTTTAAATAATATAAAATTATAATTGACTCATTCATTAAATATACGTTGAAACAGTAACTGTCTCAAAGTCGGGGCAACAAGGGATTGCATCTCTTTGACAACTTTATTTTAAGACAGAAATTTAGCAAACACATCTGGGACTTTGAACTCTCAACAAACAGTTTGACACGCGAAAGTTTTTCTTTCCCTGGGAATCGTACTAGATACTAGGTACAGAATTACTGTAACGGTTTCAAGTTAAGTTTTGCCGCCGCTGCTATACTCGACTTTATCGTAATTGCCAATTGCATTGGATCAGGCAAGCTGCTGAGTACGTAAAATTAAATTTTAATTTAAAACAACAATTGTAATTAAAAAGTGGTATATATTTATGTTCCATGTTAATAGGTTTTCATTCAAATGAAATTTATTTGACACGAAAAATTACAGATAAACAAGAAATAAAAATCTGCGATTTTAATAAATTAAATCAGACCATCATGTCATCATCTATTGTAGTGTTTTTACCAAGCATATTTTATTCGATCAAATTATTCGGTCAAGTTACTAGTTATATACAAAGAACACAATATTCTTTTTTGGGACGTCTTGATTGTATTCAACTATATAAAAGCTATGTGGTTTGGACAGTAAAATCATTGAGATAAACTAATGACGGAAGATAATGCGGAGCCGCATTACTAGTCAATCTATTGCTAAACAATTTGAAATAGGCAGCTTCCTGTCATCTTAATTACTTAATAGTGCATCTCATTGGCTCTCTCAATAATGTTTGCACTGCCCTCTCCATAAGTTGTTTTAAAGTTAACTGTTTTATCAATCTGATTTCAAAATTCTCTCAAACAGGGGTATAATTTCGAAAAGTAATTTCAAATCACCTATATATTACTGATAATTAGTTACAACGTTTTAATTTTAATACATAACAGCTTGCCATTGTTCCAAATTAAACACTAAAATATTGTTGTATAATAACATAATTATTATTTATAATATTAAGTTATACATTCGAGTTTGGTTCGGTTCCATTAAGGCACGTTAAAGGCCGTAGATTTTTAAAGCTAATAATTGCTTACGGTACAAATTACACTAGTAATTTTAATATTACCACTAAATACGATATTTACTGACAAATTACAATTTATTTAATGAAACATAATCTAATAGCCTATCACCTTAAACAGAACAAATATAAATTGTCTTATAGGTATATAAAATATAAAAAAACTAATTATCAATTAAAGTTTAATTACCAAAATTCTGCTTACGTATACTGGAATAACGATTTTTTGGAATCGAAGTATCTACGGATTTGTTTAAAGTGAAAGACTTTCAATTTGTAAATGTCATAATAAATTTTAAACAGAGTATAAGACAGTCATAAATTTACTTAAAATATAAAACACACGCCACACTGTGCTTGTAACTAACGATAATATAAAAAAAAATTGAAATTACAATAAAGTATAGAGAACAGTATTAAATTTGAGCTTAAAAATATTTGTTCGCTAAAATTTTAAAATGAGACGAAAATTATATCAAAACCGAGCACCATCTTAGGCACCTAAAATAACCTGTCTATGTACCTATTTTAGAAGAAAATGTAATTATTTAACTATTTTAAAGATGTAAACATTTGTGTTGTTTAACGGATTAACTCACATGTATTTTTGGGAAATCTCGAATAGTTTTAGTAACCCTTCTTCATTAGCTCCAGACGCAACCGTAAAGTCACTACAGAGATTCAACTGAAAGAGATTAGTCAAGCTGGGCGTGTAATAATATATGTAAGAGATAGCGAGTTAGGGAGGAGGGAACTATTCGCGGTATTTTGGAATACATTTTGTATACGTCATTCAATTACTTTCCTATATTTAAATAAATGAGATTCAAATTTAGAATTTTGCTTTTAAATGATCCCCTATTCTATTTGGACCCCCATAACAACGCAATAGATACGCCTGAGTTGAGCTCTCCCGAAAAATCATGCGAGTTTAGCAGTTTTACAATGAAAACATATAAAGGGACGTTTCTCGTAGTGATAAAATATGTACATATATTGTTTAATATTACATCGAAAGTACCATAGATATCTATTATTTAGTTATAATGAGTATAACGAGTACATAACTACATAAATGTAGTTATTCGGATATATTTTGATACTGTTACACATACATATATATTTAAATTTACGTCGTTTGAATATTCAATAAACTTTAGTCTTAGATGTGTTTGAGGTACCATCATTAATATGAGTAAGTACTTACGTAATGGAAGAGAGCCAGTCGTTTTATGATATCAATTAGAAATGAAACAATAGAATTTAATTATATTCAACGGTCTCAAGTTGAAGAGAATTATTATAGTAAAAATTTACGTAGTTTTTATTTGCATGTAATTAGAGAAACCAGTCAATTATATGCACTTTCTATTTGTATTTAGTGGCGTCTTGCCGATACTCTCACATATATTATACTTAATTTATGAAATTTCTAACAATTCGTCGAAAATATGTTTACATCGTTCATAATCACGAAATCAGTCGAACATTTTTATAGAGCATAGAGGTAGCAAACGAGTGTGCAGTCCATAGGCTAGGAAGTAAACAAGTGAACATACGATTGAAGTCCGTAAGTAAGTCGTGATAGCCTAGTGATTAAGATTCTGGACTCTTATACGGGGAGTCATAATCAAATCCAAGCTACCGATTTTCCGGAATTATCAGTTGGTCTAACGGTGAAGGATAAGATCGTGAGGAAAGCTACGTGGCCGTTCTTCCTAAAGTTCTCAAGGGTTTCACTCAAAGAGGGGAGAGCAGATATCTGTATGATGAATTTAAGGTTCTGATCTGGTTTAGTTTTTATTTTTGCTTCTCTTTGTGTCTACGGTATCCATGATACGTATTTTGAGGCTATGAGTGTATGAATCGTCGTATATAGTATAAATAAACATCATTAGTCGGACGTTATTTATTAAATAACTAATAAACATGGAATACTAAAGATATAGACCCTGTTGGTGGTCGCTTTGTTGCCATGAATCCAACCACATTTGTCTAAAATAGATCGTCGGAGCTTAGAACCGTTTTTGTACTCTACAAGTTGGGTAATTGTAATTCTTTTATCATGAGCATTTACGTGCTTTAATGCGTGCTGAATATTACGCATCGGTTATCATGAGATAACTGAAAATTTCCGGGCTGTGGTTAAGGCCAATGTCAATTCGTAAATACGTCATAATGGATAAAGTTTGAAATAAATACTATTTGACAACACTACATTGATGGTTTTGTATGATTATTAGAACAACCGCACAGCATAGACGCAACGCAACGAATCAATGCGCTTAGGTGGGATGGTTAAGTACAAATCTCATTATGATAAGACTCATCCAACATGCTCCTTAACGTTAGCCACGGATTTGTCCTTTAAAATAGTGGTATCCATAATACATAAACAGCCACTGATAGATCAAAACTACAGCATTAGAAATTCAATTTATTTGATAGTTACAAATATATTTCCGACGAATCATTTCTTTGCTATCTAAAATCACTAACTACTAGAGACTCGTTTCGCTAAGTACACATACTACGTCAAACCTACTCAAAATATATGATATAGGAATAGCTACTTATTTGTATTTAGTAAAGTACATTTTTATCACCAATCAATTTAATTAGGTAGTATTGGGACTATGTACCTACATAATACTGAGATTCCACTGTATTTTCTTTATAACCATACTAATTATCAAAATGGTTTTCAAAGTAATCAATGAAAATAGGTATCATCTGTATAAAAAAAGTTGTACAAAACAAGCATATTTTACTTACTGTATCGTCATAGAATTAATCATAATAAATTATTTGAAGTCTTTAGAATCAAGTAATATAACTTTTGTCCCAGTAGGTACATTTAGAGAAATTATAATGAGACTTTGTACCACACAAGCAATCAGGAAAGTGAAAATATTTTTAAAAATCATTAAATTTGTTTTTGGTACAAAGTAGAAAAATAAAATGAATACAATTATTTTGATATCAGTCTTACAGTTGAAATTCAAGATTAAGTACAAGAAAAGGAAATAATTTTAATATTGTACTATATAGAAAAACGTAAATTTGGCCAAAACAGCTAGAAAAATTTACTTGGAATATAAAGAAAAACGCAATACTGCAGTCACTGCATAATATGAGCTTATTAAAAAAATTACCTTCCTTCTGGGGCATGAGTAAACAGCTGATATTCACAATTGTCAGAGCTAGTAACACAAATAATTAAGTCTAGCATAATATGCACAATAATACCATTTGAATCAACCTTTATTATTATACAAGTGTTAAAAAAAATTCTTTACAAACTACGAGATTTGATATTAACTTCGAGTATTTGAGAAGTTTCAAAAATTAATTGCAGAAAAAAACAACTTATACAAGGAATAGATATAGATATATTGATTCGTTTGCATGACACATTCCTCAACCATCCTTTTTCACATTTCTTAATTAATTTCAATCTCAAATATTTTTACCAGTCACTCGTGGAGCAGAGAACATATACAATATTTTAGTAAGTATATAATAAGTACTATTAAAAATTTAACTTTTTTAAATGAAATATGGATTAAAAAAAATTCTGATTGTGATTTGATACCCAGTTCCTTACAATGTATATAGAGATAAATTTTAACACTGTCCATTGTGCATAAAGAATCTTGTGTAACTAAGCAGGAAGTGCATTATAAGCGTCTTCTAATAACAACTGAAATAACTTCGCTTGCTAGGATTTTTCCACTAATAAAATGCAATCATGTGCAACATTTTCACTAAACAAATTAACTCTCTAAAGTAATACTAGATATGTATAAGATTATAACATAAAAATACCTGTAAAGTAATTATAATATTTCTATAATCAATGTTATTACAAAATTATAAGATAAATGTTACATACAGTCCAATTAAATCAAAAACTTCACTCTTGTTTCATGTTACTGAGATATCTCTTTTATTATATTAAGAAAATATACACTTTTACGCATCAATGTCGTAGCATATAAAATGGTTTGAAGCCGTAGGGCGTAGTTGCAAAATTTCAGTTTTCATTGACTATAAAAAAACTAAGTAAATCTGATTTGCATTTTATACTACGTACTACAAACTCCTTCATTATTTTCTTAAAAGAACTTTACATATGATTATGAAAAAAATAGTTACTGTGTATTGTTATGTACACTAGTATATAGAAAAAATAGTCATATTTGCTTGTACGCCCCTATGGTTTAAAACAATATTGCTAATTATTGTAAAGTTATGATTTGGACTGTCAGAATACAAGGATAATGAAATCACACATTCGGAATGTAAAGTAAAATTGCTTACATCTAAAATAAGGCACCTTAGAATAACATAAAAATGGCTCATTGGTTCCTTTTCTGCAGGTACTGCTACAGTTTATAGACAATAAATAATTTCTTAATCAAGAGAATCAATATAATAAAATTACAAATGTTTCTGTTCGTCTATAAGTATGTTTGAGTCAAGATCTATTTATAAAGTCTATAACTTTTGTATTCTGAATATCTATTCATAATTCACTGCAAGGAAATAACTGATCGGACTGTTGTTTGAATTTTGCCTTAGATAAAAAATTAAACAATATTTCAATTGAAAATTAACATAAAATAATAACCAGTTATTTTTAATTAATCAGTTACTAGAGAAAACAATTTAAACTTTTATTAATATCCACATTGTATTGTGTACTTAATATTCATGACATTTGCCATAAAATCAGGTCACCTTGCTAATTTCTATTGCAAATTATAATCAAAATTATACATTCAGTGATTACAATCAAGTTATTTTATCAAATGCCAAACAAAAGAGAACTTTTCTAAATCGCAATAAAGTAGCAATTAGTGTTACGAGATTCTAATTTGTGTCCAAAGTTAGTGCAACTAATTGATTATTAGTTCACAAAGTACCAATGGTAATTAGAAAGTTTTATTGTATCTTGCATCCTCTTCTTTTCTTCTGAATATCAGCTTGCTTGCTCTTTTTCTTAGCCAATCCTTCTGCAGTTATGTCTGATATAACTGACAATCGTTTGGAGGGGTCTGCTCTGTCAAACCTGTGACTCATATTCGGGTCGGGAGGGAATGTTGACTCGTACAAATTGTTATTTTCACTCAAGCTATGGGGAATGTTTGTGGAAGTGTTTGGAGTGTCGTTATTTGGTAGGATGTTGTCTGTAGGGTAGTGAGATGCTGGTCTGATGCTCACCGGGTCAGGGAACCGTGGCTTTTTTCCTGTCGATGGAGGGGGAGGTGGATGCCTGTGTTGAAGTAAGGCATTGTTTGAATTTGGTAATTGATTAATTTCAAATGATCTAGTGTGTACATGTAAGGCATTAATATTTGCACTTGAGGTCCCTGCGTCCTGTGTGTAATATTGTTTAGAAATTTCTTTGGATAACAGAGCACTGGCCTTAGACTGTATTTGTTCTTTCTCAAAGGGTTCCACATAGTTCAAATCGGAGTCAACTGATTTGCACAAACGAAGCCCATTCTCTCGTATCATATCCCGCGGATTACTGTATGCATCACAAAGGGTCATCTGTGGAGGGGGTGGAAGTGGCTCCTGTTGCAGAGCTAACCTTTGTTGCTTCTTCAATAGTGCTTTCTGCCTCGCTTTCTCTTTGGCTCTCTGCAATTTTTTGTACTCACGTTCCTGGAGAAGCCGCGCCAGCTCGCTATCTTGCGCCTCGACAGCGCACCGCATGTCCGCCATCAGCGTGTCTTGGTCCCTGTCTTCGTGACTCAACTCGCGTGCTAAGCGTGCATCTCGTTCCTCCTGCTCCAGTCGCCGCCGCATCTCTTCTAACTCCGCAGTGGAGAGCCCCAGCTCCTCGGGATCAATGTCCGACGACGAGACGGGCGCTCGAGACGAACTGGGCTGGATCATGTCAGGTTGATGTCGACGTTGCCTACGTAAATTAATTTCAGCCATTTCTCGCGCAATTTCGGCGTCAATTTCGGCTTGGCGGCGACGTGCGAGCTCTCTGAGATGTACTTCATGTTCTATACCTCTCTGTTCATTTAAAGCGAGCGGGAAATCTTCCCGAATTTGTTGGTTCCTGAACCTATTTTCGCAAAGGTGCGAATTGATTTCGCGGTCTTGCAGGCGATGGGCTAGCGCCCCGTCAGCGCGCACCAGCCACTGCTCCCGCAGGTCCGTGACGTGCCCCATTTTAGGCATCGTACCACTCGTAGCACTCGACTCGAAACCCGACATGTGATACCAATTTATAAATTCAAAACAAAATCACCACGTTTCGGATAATATTTCACGCAACTATGTATTACACATCCGTATTAAACTGATTCATTATAGCGCAGTATACGAATATAGACACTTTCACAATAAAGTACGAACTTTCTTTGCCGTGAGAGCTACATAAACTTTTTATGTTTCACATGGAATTCAGACTTAACAATGGTCTTGATAATCTACATAATTAATTACTGAACTTGCACCTTGTTACACTCGTTCATCCCTACTCTAAACAACAAATGCAAGAATGAATACCTACCAAATTCCAAATAGGTTGTTGACAATTGACAAGAAATACAAGATTGAATTGAAATGAACTTGACAGCCAGCAGAATGGATTGACAGTATTGACATCGCAAGTGAATTCCTTATAGTGACGAACATGGCGTTATGATGTGCCGATTGTAATGTATCGATTGTTAAATCGATAAGGTGTTGCCATTCTTAAAACTTATATGATTTAATTGGCCTCACATTGTATCGAATTCATTATAAACATCATTTATACTTATACTACTATCAAAAGTATCCAAAACATGGTTTTTCAAAAGAGAAGTTCTTTTCTTTATTTGCACAAAATATGATAATTATGTAACTTTACTCTAAGAAATAAAATAAAAAAATACAACTATATGATATATTATATAAAAAGTTATATTCGACATATTTTTCAACTTTATTTCATTTCCCCTCGGGTAAATGAAGACCAGCCACTGAACGTCTTGCAAAAGAACTGCGCGGACACCTTTTGAATTCTTCTTGATCATAAACTCTGCCACAATCTGCTACCGAGAATTAATATACTCTTAGTGAAATCATTACTTCAATTCAATCATCCTTAAGTTGCATTGTTTATTTGAGTGAACTCGCCTATTCTTTTCGTGAATTCTTCCAATCCCTTCTTATTTGCCGTTACGTAAAACATTTCTTCTGATATTCGATATAACCAACTGGATAGTTTTGGGTACCTAACCAAAAGAAAAAAATAACTACGAATATAAATAAAAAAATATAAATTAAAAACTACAATTTACGACCACAATAAATAAATTCATAATTTACGTTCCAAGCAGGTATTGCATCTTTTTAGATATTAATTAATAGTAAGTAAGTAAGTACATTAACCTTTATTTTAATTTAACGAATAAAGGAAAATACTCCTACCGTTTAGTATCTATTGGTACAAGGATATTCAACGTGCTGATAGTTGACGTTAACGCTATATCTGCTAATGTGAGCCAGCATCCACCAAACCAACTGCGACCCGAAAGCATGCTCTCAAGATCCATATAGGCACTCTCAATGTCGCATAGTTGTTGTGGCATCACAAAACGACAGTTTTCGTACAAAATTGGGTACTGTAAAAACCGAAATTTTAGTTGTGAGAACATTTCTATAAAATGTTGATACTTGTATTAGGGGTGCTCTATCTTCAGTTGTCATATACAAGTGTTTTTTATATCAGATATAATTGAACTGACTGACTACTGCCAGATACGATTACATTAGTAACTTTTAAAAAATACATTTTAATATGTAACGGGTACTCACGATTACTGATTAGTAATGGCCGATAATTGCTCAATTCCGTTAAATAGTAAAAATCGTTAATCGTGAATACTCGTTACATAGTAAAATGAGTAAGTTCCGGGATGATATTAATTTAAAATCATATTTTTAAGGAATATTTAACAAACTAACCGCCGCAGCACAGTAACGAGGATGTAGTACTCCACCGTTGTAAAACATCAACTGATCTACTAATGCGCGGCCTCCGGGATCTTTTGGCAATATTTTGTTCATATCACAATACCTTGACGCTAGATACGAGCATGTTGCGTGGCTGTAATAATGAAATTTGTTAGTGTTTAATCAAAATCACTATTATATTGATATTAATATAATAATATTAATACACAAAAGCACAGCGAAGCAGTAAATGATATAAAGTTAATCATTGCGTACATATCCCTTCTTTGCTTAATAACGTGACAACTTTGAAAACTTAAGTTTTTATTTTATTTGATAATTGAAATCTCCGTGTTTGATTTGAGATAGCTAAGGTGTTAAATT